>VSMD01058401.1:0-11581 GCA_008750895.1 Mirza zaza | reverse complement strand
TTAAGTATTCGATATAAATTAGGTATTATTAATGATAATATTATGCCTACTTTAGGGATTAGGGAAACAGAAATCATACCGCTTTAGGAATTCAGCCTCTAACTTTTGATTGTTTTTGCTCATTTTCAGGGCACATTCCAGTGCTCATGAAGGCGAACATGGTTATTAGTACGGCCTAGAAGATGCTTGTCGGCCGGACACAGGCGAGAGCCGTGCTGCCTGGGACAGTGACTGCTTCCACCAGGCGGCTACTGAGAGCCTGGAATGTGGCTGGTCCAATGTGAGATGTGCTGTTAGCATAAAACATGCTCTGGATTTTAAGACTTAATATGAAAAAAATAATGTAAAATATCTCAATAATTTTTATATTGATTACATGCTGAAATGATAATGTGTTAGATGTATTGGTCTAAATAAAATATTAAAATTACTTTCATTTGCTTCAGTTCACCTTCTTTAGGTGGCTACTAGAAAATTTTAGATTACATTTCTGTTGAACAGTGCTAGGCTACTGGCCTATTAAATCCTCCATGTCCAGTTATGTTCTGTCCTATTGTATCTGTATGTCCAGTTAATGCATCTTTAGCATTTTCAAAGCACTTTAATATACATTTCTGTACCTTTCTGGGAAGATAGGTGAGAATAAATTATTTTCTCTATTACAAAGATAACAAAATTGTGAACCGAAGTGATTTGCCTAAAGATGTTCTCCACATAACGAATGCCTACGTGGAAAAAAAAATTAAATAGAACAGAGGCCTCAAAATGAAAAGTAGCAGACTTCTCCCACAGTCCCTGTCCCCTCCTCAGAGGCAAACACACATGCACACACACACATACATATACACATACACACACACACACACATTTTAGTGATAAAAGACATTTCCATTTCTTTTTCCATATTAAGTCTTCAAAATCCAGAGCACGTTCTATGCTATTGGCCCACCACAGCCTTACTCACATAACTCCTACCAACTTTGAACTTTCTTCAAGCTCTTTATGGCACAGCACCTGCCTTTGCCAACTCATATTCCATAGAAGTGTTAGCAGCCCTCAGGGTGACTCAATTGTCTGAGCACAATTTCTCTAGCTTATAACAAGAATTTAGGATTGTTTCCAAAAAATGGCAGCATAATTTTTGATAAAGTAAAAAGTGTCTGACTTTAGTCATCTTTTTCCATAGTGGGATCTTTTGTGGCTCAATAGCTACCCTTGTTTGCAGAACAGGATAATCAAAGTACAACCGTCCTTTTTAGAATCAGTATTTTCCCAACATTTTGAGCCAGGGATTCTTTTCAGAAGAGGATACAGCCTTCTCAAAGTCCAACCTCAATGTATCAAAGGTAAGAAGAACCAAAGATCAGATAGAGCCTACAATATTAACTATGAGAAACATTAACTTGGGATTTGACAAGCTTTTTCTATAAAGGGCTAGATAGTATTTTAGGTTTTGTGGGCCCAAATGTCCCTGTTGCAACTACTCAACTCTGCTGTTGTTGCACAAAAGCAGCTATAGATAATATACAAATAAATGGGCATGTCTGTGTTCCAATAAAACTTTATTTACAAAACCAGGCAGAGATCTGGTTTTGCCCAATGGCTATAGTTTCCCAGCTTGGATTAAAGTTTCCAGAGGAACCACATCCAAACCACAAGGAGCCTATACTTGCACAAGAAAAGGAAATCCAGATGAACTCTGAGTGGCATTCTCTATAAACACCAATCATACCGGACCACCAAGGAAGAAGGAATGCAGGCTAACCCTTAAGACTCAGAGAAGACACCTAGATTTTATGAGGCGATGTTGACAGTGTGACGGCAGCGCTGCTGGGGGCATCGTGGAGGGCTGACTAGAGACGGTCGACGGAAAAAGAGAAGAAAATGTAGCCAGAGGAGGCTGTCAAGTCTGGTGTAATTTTTTTCCCTCCATAATGGACAAAGCCTTTACATCTTTAACAGGAATGACTAAGCCAGGGTTCCTCAAACTTTTTAAACAGGGGCCAGTTCACTGTCCCTCAGACCATTGGAGAGTGCGGCGCACATTCCACACATGCGCACTGTGGGCCTGGGACCAGTTGGATGCTAAGCAGGACAGGCAGCAGCGGCAAAAACACCCGGCGGGCCGGATAAATGTCCTCGGTGGGTCGCATGTGGCCCGCAGGCCATAGTTTGAGGACACCTGGAGTAAGCCCTTAGGGAAGCCAGAGAACAAGGTATCCTAAAGAGCTAGAAAGGTTTGCCTGGACAAGAAGGAACATCATTTGTTATTTTAAAAAAGGAATGAGAGTTGTGTTGTCTGCAACCCCTTAATGCAGTTCTGGTTTTCATGCTTTTATGATACATGGATCTATGCCTTCCCCCCAGACCTCCTCCAGTCGTGCATCATCGTTGTTCATCCGTGCATTAGCCTTTCGTTCTTGTAGGGAAGAAACCAAGTCAACCATCTTCCCATTTTCCTGCTTGCTGTCCTCCACGGAGAAGATGCTCCGTATTTTCACTAGGATTCCCGGCACAGACAAGGAGGCGTGCATGTCCTAGAACGCACAACAATTGCAGGCCTGTCGGTCTGCCTTATTCTCAAGCCTTAGCTTAGCTTGAATTAAAACCATCTCAATCTAAGAGATCACCTGGCAAGATGCTGGCCTCCCAAGAGAGGGATGAGCATGAAATATGACAGACAGCAGTTATCCTTTCCGGGCGTCTATAGTCAAGGGATAAATGGAGGTGGCTGATTTCTCTGAACAGAGCTGGGTTTGCGTTCAAGATAAATGGTCAGGCAAGGTGAGGTTTGATGATGAATGAATTGGGATTAGCATTGCAAGCATGATGGAGAAAGGCTTTCTATTCCTGACACTTAAAATCATTACTCTTGGTTAACATCTGCCCACAATTAATCACCGCGCTCCTGTGTTTGCTCAGAGAACATTGTTTGGATCTCAATTTGAGCACTGATTTTTGTCTGCCTTCTATGATCCATGAATATATAAAAGTCTGTCTTTCTACTGGATTGTGATGCCTTTGTGAGCAGGGATTGTTTTAACTAATTTTTCTAACACTGTGGAAACTCCAGAATTTCTGTGTGGCAGGGTTTGGGGAGCGGCAATCTCTGGTAGACAGTGTCAGAAAAGGGTCTGGCCTAGGCTTGCATACAGACTCACTTTCACTTAGGTTCTGTGCTGTTTCAGGTAGTTTTTGGTGGTAGATGGTGGAGGAGTGGTGAATCTGGTGAGCCATCCCTTGGCACCAACAGACTCCCCAACTTGCCTTATACATAATGGGTTTAATTTAATATGTTGACATTTTACTTGAATTTCTTTTCAGTGTTAAAGGGGATGGAAGAAATGTTCATCCAACCTGACTTTCTGCTGTGAAGAGTTGCTATGCTTAGAAAACATGAGTTCTGATGGCCATCTCCTTCTAAGGATGGTAGAGTCTATTCATGAGGGCCTGTCTTTGGTGTTGCTGAGTGTGAGTATATAGTTTAGGGCTGGGTGTACAGGCCTGGCTGAGTTATCCAGATAAATGCTAGAGGTGATGGATACCCCAATTGCCCTGACTTGATTATTACAGACTGTATTCCTGTATCCAAACATCACTTGTACCCCATAAATATTAATATTACTACTATGCACCCATAATAATTAGAATAAATTTTTAAAAAAATACTATAGAGGGAAGAAGCACGAAGGGGCATGCTATGGACTGAATTATGTCACCACCAAAATTCATGTTGAAGCTCTAACCCCCCAATATGACTGTATTAGAGATGGGACCACTAAGGAGGTAATTAAGGCTAAATGAGGTCATAAGGATGGGGCCCTGATCTGATGGGATTAGAGTCCTTATGAGAAACCAGAGAGCATAGATGGGCAGAAAGAAAGAGCTCCCACTTCCCTATAAAACACACACACCTATTTTCTGGTGACACAGCATAAAAAGTGGATTTTGGACAGCAGAAATATCTAAAGGACATTTAAATCTATTTCCTGCAACATGTACAGTGTAACCCTCCTGCTGTAAATATAATGCCTAGAACCAGAGATTTGCGCTCCCAGTGTGAAAGAGCAGGGGACACAAAGAATCGTCTACCCAGCCAGAGGCTACGTTTCCAGCCTTCTTGCACCTAGGTGGGCCCAGAGGGCAAGTAAGTTCTTGCCAGCAGACTTCGGGTGATGTAAGATATGGCCCGGGATGAAGATGTCAGGGATTGGATGCTCTGTCCTTTAGGTCAGAGGCTGGCAAACACTTTTGCAAAGATCAGAGAAATATTTGTAGGCTTTGTAGGCCCTACAGTCTCAATTGCAATTAACTATTCACCTCTGTCATTTTTGCAAAAACGCAGCCACAGAAAATATGAAAACAAATGAGCAGGGCTGTGTTCCAATAAAACTTTACTTAGGGGCATTTGAATTTCATTGAATTTTCATATTACAAATTCTTCTTCTTCTTTTGGCTTTTTCCACTGAAAAGTGTGAAAACCATCATTAGTCCAGAAACCACGGGAAACCTGGCAGGGGGTTGGATCTGGCTCGAGAGCCTTAGACTACTGCCCTGCCCCAGGTGCCGTCCTTCCTCACACGCCGGCTTGTTTCCTACCTACGGAAGATGCACTGGAGCACTTAGAGGTCCCAGGGCACAGTGCACCGACAAGATGGATGGAGAGTCACCCAGGTGACCTGCTAGAGACAACTGCCCAGAAGGACAATCTTTGAGCGAGCAAGAAATAAACCTTTACTTTGTTAAAGCCACCGAGATTTGGACATTGTTAAAGGAACTCATGTTGCTTATCCTGATAACCTCCCCTGCCGTCTCTTGCCTCAGTGAAAGACTCAGTAAATTCCGCATCTTTCGCTAGGCTTTGGGGACCTTAAAAAGCCCAAGAAGGAGATAGTAGATATGTAGATCATGTAATAATTTGTGTTAGTTACTTCCTATGTCGAAGTACTCTGACATAACAGAGAGTCTTTGGGAATGGGAGGACCATACTGAGTGTTGCCTGGACCGTGTCCAAAGGATTTTTCTTTGATTTCAAAATAATCTCCAAGAAACCTACACTAACACCTCATCTATCCACACAATTCCCCCATCTCCTTGACCACCTGCTGCATTTCTTGCAGTAGTTGTTTGGAACTCATTGCATTTTTTCCCCAAACCCCCAATCCCATCCCTCCCTCCCCCTCCATAAACTGGCAGGCGGAATCATTTTCTGTGAATCTGGGCTTGTCTTCCCTAATTACTTCCTCTCTTCATCTGTCACCAGTGTACTCATTTCCTTGAAATGCTTTTGCATCAGCATTGATTCTTTTCTCCTCGCTGCTCTTTCCCCTTCCAAAACAGGAGGCCCCTTTGCCCGGACAAGTGGATTTCATTCTCTCTCCTTCTCGGCCCTGCCTCCATCGCACCTTTAACCCCACCTCTGCTTCTAATTCAGTCTCTCCTTCTGCCTCTAATAATGTTATGATCATTCCTATCCTTTAAAGTAAAAAAAAAAAAAAAATATTTTCTTAACTCTCTCAAAGTCATGACTTTTCTTTTCAACCACTAAGATTTTTGCGCAGCGCTTGGTACGCAGCCTGCCTTCCTCCCCTTCCTCATGCACCGCTGTGACCTTGTCCATCAGGGATCAGTCTTACTCACACCACTGCCACAGCTCTTGAGGTCACAGATAACTCCTCAGCTGGCAAATCAGTGGTCTTTATGAAGTGTTTATCCATCAGAACTTCTGCAGTCCTTGACCCCTTGGAATACCACGTGTCTCGGGTCTAAGGTGCCTGGCTTGTTAGGTGTGGCCTTGGGGCCTAGATGAAGGAGTTCATTGGCCATAGGTTCTGTGTATTCTGAAATACACAGAATACTCTCTGAGTAGAGAAATGCTAGATCAGACACGAACTTGAGTGCTGATTCGGGCAAGAGAGAAGCCTGTGCAAATGGCTAGAATTGTCATCCACGAAGCACGTATGTGCTCTTGTGAATTGAAGTGATGGAGATATTGTCACTTTTGCAAAGCCAACTGCTTCATGAAGTAGAGAAAAAAAATGAGTAGTAGGAGGAGGAATGCCAAAAATATAAGGAAAAGAACAAAGTAACTTATCAATATACCTCTATCATAGCACTTACATATTATTAGATTGAATCAAATGAAATAGCCAATATTCGACATTTTTGGCCTACAAAAATGACAATGTCATATGGTTGGATCTGCTATGGGAAGCATCTGTTTCTTCTATCAACCTACATTTAAAGGTCCGAAACTGATTCATATTTTATCTCTAGGGCTTAGCATATAGCAGGTTCAATGTGTGTTGAACCGAATCAGAATTCAGTCGAAGGCAATGACTGCACATCAGGAAATGTGAGTTCAAGCCAGCTCTGCCACAGTGATCCCTGCCAATTGCCATAAGTCATCTTTGATCTGACTCAGTGTTTCTCATCTGCAAAATGGGATGGTTGTTACAATGATCAAATAACCATGTATACATGGCAATATTTCTGAACTATAAAAAGCCATGGATATTTATATAGTTTATAGTCAAGATTCACTCATTATAGATACTGATGAACTAACTTTGAAATGAGAAAAAAACTACCAGTGCGACCTAGCTATGTCTTCCTATTTCACAGATGAATTGAAGGGCACTCACAAGAGATGCACTTCATCTCTATGGCCATGTCAGCCCGAATGCACCCAATCTCTTTAGAAGCTGGGCAGGGTTAGGCATGGTTAGAACTTGGATGGGAGACCTACTTTCCAGCTCACATACCTGTGGCTTATATCTACTTCTAGAACGCACTCCCTTTTTGGTATGGTTTTTTTGGTATGGTTTTTTAAAAACTGCATTATTTCTGTATTCAACTGAAAACTGTTTGGCCCTAAGCAGCTCATGAGTAATATTTTTGACACTGAAATATCTCATCAGCTTCCTAAGATCAAGGATTCTTCCAGATACTGCTTGGAGCTTTGCTCATGTCTTCCACCCACCAAAGCATACATAAACTCCCACTACCAGTTCGTAAAAGATCTCCTGGCTCCTTTCTGCTGCCTAGTCAAAAGCTTTTTGACTCAATTCCAAGGAATCCTCTCACCTCTGTTTTATTAAGATCATTTTGTCATATTACAACCTTTCAAGAAGACATGGACTGCAACAGGGAAATAAATAGAGCTAATATATTTTATACCATCAAAGTCCTTAAATGATGAAGACATGAAAAACCAATTTCTCTTCTTCTTTCTGTTCATCATTGTGCAGAAGGATTATTGAGATTAATCGAAGTCTGTTTAATTTTTCTGCTATTGATGTGGGTTTTAGCTGAAGTGGAATGAAACATATCATATATGAAGGGAGATTACTTTTACAAATTAAACCAATGTATCTTATTGAGTTCTATTTCCAGAAATGTGACCTTATTACACCTCATAATTAAAAATGAGAGCCATAAAGATCTGCTAGCCTACACACCTTCTAATATCACCTGCTGGATTTGAATTAAGTTTGGTCTTGACCATTAAAATACCACAAGGTACCCCATAGGGAAAGGTGACAACTCCTGTTGTTTCAGTCGTTTCTGCCCATTCCAGAAGAGATGTCCACCTTTGTGGGTTCTTAGTCAATAAAGGCTCTTGAGTATTGTTACTGGTGTTACTAAAAGAGGAAAATAGGATTCTCAACATGGCTGCCTCCAAGGTGAGAAAAAGAAAGGGCAGGAAGAAGGGGAGAAGGAGAGAGAGGGGCCGGCTTGAAACCCTAGCTGATTTTCAAGAGGATCAGTGAGTGGGACAGCAGAGGCAAGCAGGACGAGGACAGACGCGGGCTGAGGCAGGGGGAGGCTGAGCTGGGAAAGGAGTTGGGCAGAAGCTCAGCATGATCTGGGCCAGGGAGGGGGTGTCGTGCTGTGAAGTTCTAAGGAAGGAAAGCAGAAGGACATCAGGAAAGAGGCCGAGGCTGAGAAGGGCAGAGCTGAGTGGATAAACAAAAAGAATAAGGTTGTTCAAATTCCCCAACTAAGCAGGACAGTGCTAAACTCCTAACTTCAGCGTTTCTCCTGGAATGGCTCCCTCTCTCAGCTGAAACCCCAGGAATCATAATAAAAATTTTGAAAAGCTGGTGCATTCAGGACGGCAAACCTAAGGCTGCTGGCACGCAAACTCTAAAGACCGGGAGGGACTTAGACAGTGGGACTTAAAAGGAACGTGCTGGGATTCCACATCGCGTCTCCCGGTTGAGCCCCACTGGTGGAGTCTCTGGAACATTTATCTCCAGTCCGTATTTGTGCTCCATTTGTGGTCTCTCCTGGTAGCGGTAGTTAAAAAGCCTTCCATCCTCTTTGTCCAGCTAGACTTGATCTCTTCCCAAGTAAATTTCAAACGTTCTCTCGAGTCTCAAAAACAAACCGGCACGAAGAATCCCACACTCCAGCACCTCTGGTTTTGCTCTGCTGTACAGAATGCATCGGTCCTATTTTTGAACATCCAGTGGCCAATCTGTGATCTTGGAGATGGATGAGATTTCAGATATCACCTTGTTCAGACTCAAACCATCCACAAGGTGTACTGCCTTTCCTACAGGACAACTTAAAAAGGTAGAATTCATTCATGGCCAAGTTTCAGATCACCTGCATTCTTATCCCACGTACCAGCTGTGTCAGCTCAAGCGAGTTTTTAAAACTATCCCTCACCCATAAAATATGACTATTAACAGTACCTGCCTTCAAAGAGGCATTGTGAGAATTAGATTAAATAATCCATGTATAAGAGGCCAAGTTCTCGGTCTAACAAATTGTGAGTATTCAATGATTAGTAGGTATTACCACTACTGCTAATACTTCTTATTACTACTGCTGCTACCTCTATTATTATGAAACTGTGTATCCAGCATCTTCTTCCTGGGTATGGTCCCTTTCTCCACTGTTGGTTGCAGTTGGAGTAACCATATTTATACGAGGGTACTTGCCTTCTCCATCTCCTTCCATTCTCCATGACAGTTTATGTTCCAAGACTTGTGTAACTAAAGTTAGATCGACAAGTCCCATCTAGGTAAATTTGAATTGGGGAACCTATGGCAGAGATACAGGGCTCAGTGCAGACTTCCGGTGGTTGAACTCATAGCATGTAACAGATGAGTGATATCATTGGCTATTTCCTGTCATGCGGTCCTTGGCAGCAGTTCTAATCTTTAAAGGCTCTTCAATGACCCCTACCACAACCACTGGGAGGGCTGTTTAAAACACGGCTGGCGACTCCCACCCTGTTTCTGACTCAGTGAGTCTGGGCGGGGCCTGCAGACCCGCATGTTAACAAGTCCCCGCGTTGTTGGCGCAGTTGGTCCTGGCGCCACGCTTTGGAGAACACTGGGCTGCGACAAGAAAGGAGGATGAAACCAACATATTAAAACTCAAAGATAGACAGATCTGTAGATAGATGATCGAAAAAAGGAGAAAAGGAAGGAAAGAAGGAAGGAAGGAAGGAAGGAAGGAAGGGAAGGAAGAAGAGAGACAAACAAAAGGAAAGAAAAAAGAAAAGAGAAGAGAAAAAAAGAAAAAGGAAGGAAGGAAGGAAGGAAGGAAGGAAGGAAGGAAGGAAGGAAGGAAGGAAGGAAGGAAGGAAGGAAGGAAGGAAGGAAGGAAAAAGAAAGAACATATTCTGGCTTTGCCAGAAAAATCCAATCCCTTCTCGAGGCTTCCCTGCTTCTATCTTTTGGTCTCAAGAACTACCCCAGGACCATTCCAATCAACTCCCTTTCTTGCCTGAGCTCACTTTGTGTTTTTACAATCCAAAACACCAATGAAGAGTTTTTGGTGGGCAATGCAGTCCACTAGTGGATTTCTCATAGTTCATGTCAAACTTTCAGAAAGTATCTATATGAATACCTCATATAGATAAAGAAGGGTCTAACCTGCAGAATAAGAGGAAAGTTTCCGAATGAAGGTGAGGAGACTCGGTCCGGGAAGGCGTCAGAGCCGAGCACAGCTCAGTAACAGCGCGGGCGGAGATGCAGCCTCGCCCGCGCGGATCACGCAGCCGGGGCGCGGGAGCAGTGTGGGAGCAGCGCGGGGACCGTGTGGGAGCGGGATCCCACGCGGGAGCACTGCAGGAGCAGCGCGCGACTGTGAGGGAGCGGCATTCCACGCTGGAGGACCATGCGAGCAGCGCGGGGACCGTTCGGGAGCGAGATACCCGGGGTCACTGCGGGAGCAGTGTGGGGACTGTGAGGGAGCGGGATCCCACGTGGGATCACCATGGGAGCAGCTCGGGGACTGTGCGGGAGCGGGATCCCACGCGGGAGCAGCGCAGGGACTGTGCAGGAGCGGGATCCCACGCGGGAGCAGCGTGGGGACCAAGCAGGAGCAGGATCCCACGCGGGAGCAGCTCGGGGACCGTGCGGGAGCGGGATCCCACGCGGGAGCAGCGCGGGGACCGTGCGGGAGCGGGATCCCACGCGGGAGCAGCGCGGGGACCGTGCGGTAGCGGGGTCCCACGCGGGAGCAGCGCGGGGACCGTGCGGGAGCGGGATCCCACGCGGGAGCAGCGCGGGGACCGTGCGGGAGCGGGATCCCACGCGGGAGCAGCGCGGGGACCGTGCGGGAGCGGGGTCCCACGCGGGAGCAGCGCGGGGACCGCGAGGAGGAGGCCGCCTGGGCCCTTGCCTCAGTGGCAGCCAGGCGGACTGAGACTGGAGCTGGCTTTGCCAGCCGGCCCGGGACCCTGGGTAAGTGACTCGCATTTCCAAGCTTCAGTCACCTCATTTGTTAGCGGAACTGAGGACACCACCCGTTTCCCAGGCGGCGGCCCCACCGGCAGACACGCCGTGGAAGCCGCTGGACCCTTCCTAGCAGGCGCGCAAGCTGGTGAGGATGACCATGATTGTTTAAATAAAATGATTATTTCAGCAGTGTTTAAGTAAAATGACCCAATTTTACTTAGAATTCTGAAGCTGGCACCAGACTCTATGTTTTGTCACCTGAGTTCTTTCCACTCAGTGACTCGGCTCCCGGCCAGGGCACGGGCACCGGAACCGGAACGCCCCGCCCCAGCCCGGCTGCCCCCCGCGGCGCTCAGGCCGCTCACCGACTGTCAAAGGGAGAGCTCCCGACCTTGACACCCGCCCGTGGCTGCGCCCTTTTAGGCAGGAGCCACGCTAGGCTGCGCAGAAGCCGCGGTGCCCTCTTGGGGTAGAAGTCTCTGGAATTTCCTCTGAGCCCCCGTGCCCGCAGCACGGCTCCCCCCACAACACCGCTGCTGCGGCTGGTGGCGGGTCCTCGCTTGCTCCGGGTGGGTTTGACTTTCGGAAAATGGCCAAGAGCTATTCCGTGCCAGCCCTGAAAGCAGAAGGGCGACCGAGTGGTTTGGCGGCGGCGCGGCTGTAAACAGCTGTGGCTTGGAGATGGGTTTTCTCCGCACGGACCGTAAACCGACTCCGGGAGAATCGGAAAGGCGCGCGCTGCCCGCACGCCCCTTCTTCCCGCACGCCCCTTCTTCCCGCACGCCCCTTCTTCCCGCACGCCCCTTCTTCCCGCACGCCCCTATCTTCCCGCACGCCCTTTCTTCCCGCACGCCCTTTCTTCCCGCACGCCCCTTCTTCCC
>VSMD01058399.1:0-12891 GCA_008750895.1 Mirza zaza | reverse complement strand
TTTTGAGACAGAGTCTCACTTTATTGCCCAGGCTAGAGTGAGTGCCATGGTGTCAGCCTAGCTCACAGCAACCTCAAACTCCTGGGCTCAAGCAATCCTGCTGCCTCAGCCTCCCAAGTAGCTGGGACTACAGGCATGTGCCACCATGCCCGGCTAATTTTTTCTATATATATTAGTTGGCCAATTAATTTCTTTCTATTTATAGTAGAGATGGGGTCTCGCTCTTGCTCAGGCTGGTCTCAAACTCCTGAGCTCAAAGGATCCGCCCACCTCGGCCTCCCAGAGAGCTAGGATTACAGGCTTGAGCCACCGCGCCCGGCCCATAACTTGCTTTTGTACCATTTAAGTCAGTTATAAGTGTGTCCATCACCCAGATAGGGTGCATTGTACCCATTAGGTATAAATTTACCCATCCCTTTCTCCCCCTTCCCACCTGCTGGATTTCTGATGAATGTTATTTCCATATGTGCACATAAGTATTGATCAATTAGTTCTAATTTAATGGTATGTACACATGGTGTTTGGTTTTCCATAATCCTAATGAGAGATGATGTTATCTTGGACATGGGTGGTACCATTGGAGACAATGAGGAGTGCTCAGAAGGTAGATTTTTTTTTATTTTAGCATATTATGGGGGTACAAGTGTTAAGGTTACGTATATTGCCCATCCCCCCTCCCCCCTCGAGTCAGAGCCTCAAGCGTGACCATCCCCCAAACATTGCACATCTCACTCATTGTGTTTGTATATTCCCATCCCCTCCTCCCCCCACCCCCGCCGCCTGCCCTACACCCAATAAATGTTATTCCTATATTCCTATATATTCCACTGAGGTTAATACCATTAATACCATTAAACGGTTAAATCCATTAATACCAATTTGCTGGTGAATACATGTGGTGCTTGTTTTTCCATTCTTGAGATACTTCACTTAGTAGAATGGGTTCCAGCTCTAGCCAGGAACATACAAGAGGTGCTATATCACCATTGTTTCTTAAAGCTAAATAGTACTCCATGGTATACATATACCACGTTTTATTAATCCACTCATGAATTGATGGACACTTGGGTTGTTTCCACAACTTTGCAATTGTGAACTGTGCTGCTATAAACATTCGAGTGCAGGTGTCTTTTTCATAAAGTGACTTTTGATCTTTTGGGTAGATGCGCAGTAGTGGAATTGCTGGATCAAATGGTAGATCTACTTGTATTGCTTTAAGGTATCTCCATATTGCTTTCCACAGAGGTCAAACTAGTTTGCAGTCCCACCAGCAGTGTAAGAGTGTTCCTATCTCTCTGCATCCACGCCAACATTTATTGTTTGGGGACTTTTTGATAAAGGCCATTCTCACTGGAGTTAAGTGATATCTCATTGTGGTTTTGATTTGCATTAGAGATGTTGAGCATTTTTTCATGTTTGTTGGCCAGTATTCTGTCTTTTTTTTGAGAAGTTTCTGTTCATGTCCTTTGCCCATTTTTTGATAGGGTTGTTTGATTTTTTTCTTGCTGATTTTCCTGAGTTCTAAATAGATTCTAGTTATCAGCCCTTTATCGGATATGTAGCTTGCGAAAATTTTCCCCCATTCTGTGGGTTGGCTGTTTGCTCTCTTGACAGTTTCTTTGGCTGTGCAGAAGTTTTTTAATTTGATCAGGTCCCATTTATTTATTTTTCTTGCTGTTGTGATTGCCTTTGGGGTCTTCTTCATAAATTCTTTGCCTAGGCCAATGTCTAGAAGAGTTATTTCCAATGTTTTCCTCTAGAATTCTAATAGTTTCACACCTAAGTTTCAAGTCTGTTACACAGCGTGAGTTGATTTTTGTGAGAGGTAAAAGATGTGTGTCATGTTTCAGTCTTCTACATGTGGCTATGGAGTTTTCCCAGCACCATTTATTGAATAAGAATTCTTTCCCCAGTGTATGTTTTTGTCTGCTTTGTCAAAGATTAGTTGGCTGTATGAGGATTGTTTTATATCTGGGTTCTCAGTTCTGTTCCACTGGTCAATGTCCCTGTTCTTGTGCTAGTGCAAAGCTGTTTTAATGACTATAGCCTTGTAGTATAGTTTGAGGTCTGGTAAATTGATACCTCCTATTTTGTTTTTATTGCCTAGGATTGATTTTGCTATACGGGGTCTTCTCTGGTTTCATACGAAGCATAAAATTATTTTTTCTATATCTGTGAAAAATGATGGTAGTATTTTGATAGGTATTGCGTTGACTCTGTAGGTCACTTTGGGTAGTATAGACATTTTAACAGTGTTGATTCTACCGACCCATGAGCATGGTATATTCTTCCTTCTCTTTACGTCCTCTGCTATTTCCTTCTTCAGTGCTTCATAGTTCTCCTTGTAGAGGTCTTTTACCTCCTTAGTTAAGTATATTCCAAGGTACTTTATTTTCTTTGTTGCTATTTTGAAGGGAATTGAGTCTTTGATTTGGTTCTCACTTGTACTGTTGCTGGCCTATATGAATGCCTCTGATTTCTGTGTATTGATTTTGTATCCTGAGACTTTACCAAATTCATTTATCAGATCAAGGAGTCTCTTGGTTGAATCCTTGGGGTTTTCTAGGTATAATATCATGTCATCAGCAAAGAGTAAGAGTTTGATCTCTTCTGCTCCCATTTGGACGCCCTTAATTCCGCTCTCTTGCCTGATTGCTGTAGCAAGGACTTCCAACACTATGGTGAACAAAAGAGGAGATAGTGGAAAACCTTGTCTTGTTACAGTTCTAAGTGGGAATGCTTTCAATTTTTCCCCATTCAATATGATATTGGCTGTGGGTTTGTCATATATGGCTTGTATCATTTTTAGGTAGGCCCCATCTATGCCTATTTTGTTGAGCGTTCTTATCATAAAAGGGTGTTGAATTTTGTCAAACGCTTTCTCTGCGTCTATTGAGAGGATCATATGGTCTTTGTTTTTGCTTCTGTTTATATGGTGAATTACATTTATAGATTTGCGTATGTTGAACCATCCCTGCATCCCTGGCATGAAGCCCACTTGGTTGTGATAGATTATTTTCTTGACAAGTACCTGGATTCAATTGGCTAAGATTTTGTTGAGAATTTTTGCATCTGTATTCATAAGGGATATTGATCTGTAGTTTTCTTTTTTTGTTGCATCCTTTCCTGGTTTTGGTATCAGAGTTATGTTTGCTTCATAAAATGTGTTGGGGAGGATTCCATCCTTTTCGATGTCGTGGAATAATTTCTGCAGGATAGGCACCAGTTCTTCTTTGTAGGTGTGGTAAAATTCGGGTGTGAAACCATCTGGTCCAGGACTTTTCTTTTTAGGAAGGATTTTTATTGCTGTTTCAATTTCAGTACTTGATATTGGTCTGTTCAGGAATTCTATTTCATCCTGGTTGAGCCTAGAGAAGCTGTGTGTTTCTAAGAAATTGTCCATTTCCTCCACATTTTCCAATTTGTGTGCATAGAGGTTTTTGTAGTATTCATGAATTATATCTTGTATCTCTGTGGTATCCATTGTAATTTCTCCTTTATTGTTCCTGATGGAGCTTATTAGAGATTTTTCTTTTCTGCTTTTCATTAGTCTAGCCAAAGGTGTGTCAATTTTGTTTATTTTTTCAAAGAACCAACTTTTTGTTTTGTTAATCTTCCATATGGTTTCCCTGTTGTCAATTTCGTTTAGTTCTGATTTGATCTTAATGATTTCACTTCTTCTGCTGTGTTTGGGGTTGGCCTGTTCTCCTTTTTCCAGCACTTTGAGACGATTCATTAGGTTGTCTATTTGTGATCTTTTCGACTTTTGGATATAGGCATTTATGAAAATGAAGTTTCCTTTCAGGACTGCTTTAGCTGTGTCCCACAGGTTTTGATAACTTATGTCTCTTTTGTCATTTAGTTCAAAGAATCTTTTGATTTCCATCTTTATTTCCTCATTTATGAAGCGATTATTCAGCAGAAGATTGTTTAGTTTCCATGACTTTGTGTAGAAATGAGAGTTCCTGTTAGGGTTGATTTCTACTTTTATTTCATTGTGATCTGAAAAGATACATGGTATGATTTTTATTTTTTAAAATTGTTTGAGACATGCTTTGTGTCCTAGGATATGTTCAGTCTTAGAGAATGGCCCATGAGCTGATGAGAAGAACATATATTCAGTGGTTTTGGAGTAGAATGTCCTGTAAATGTCAGTCAGGCCCCATTTGTTCTAGAGTTCTGTTTAAGTCCATTATTTCTTTGTTGATTTTCTGTTTGGAGGACCTGTCCTGTGCTGTCAGTGGGGTGTTAAAGTCTCTGACTACTATGGTGTTGTTGTTTATCCATTTGTTTAGATTAAGTAGAGTTTGCTTTATGAATCCGGGTGTACCTAGGTTGGGTGCATATATGTTTAGAATTGTTATGTCTTCTTGTGGAACTGTACCCGTCACCATTATATAGTGAAGGTAGATATGTTTGAACATTGATACTTGATGGGCTGGATGTACAGTCAGAGAGAGAGAAGTTTATGATGAGATGAGATAAGAGAAAAAAAAAAAACGTCTCTCAAATGTTTGGCCTTTGTACCTGAAAAATGGAGTGCAATCAAAAGATATGGAAAACTACAGAAAGACTAGATGTCAGTGGGGGTGGAGGGGAAAAGATCAGGAGTCCAGTTTGGACATAGTAAGTTCAATGTACCTATTAGATATTCCAGTGAGAGGACATAGGCAGTTGATTATATAAGCCTAGAGGTCTGGGGAGAGGTCCTGACTATAAATACAAATATAGGAGTTATCAGCAAAAGAGGGCTGAGTAATGAGCTCTGAGACACCGGCATGGTAAGAGGTGAGATCGAAAGGCTGTACAAACAAAGGACAACAAGGAATGGTCAGGGAAGCAGAAGAAAAAAAAGGAGTGTAGCATCTAGAAGATAAGTGAAAAAAATTCAAGGAAGGAGTGATTTAATGAATAATATTTAGAATTGACCACTGGATTGATAATATGAAAGTCATTGTTATTAACAAGAGAAGTCTGGAAGAATGGTTAGGATGAAAATCCAATTAGTCTGTTTCAAATGAGTTTAAGGGAGAATTATAAAAGAGAAAATTGAAATAATAAGTATAGACTTTTTCAAGTATTCCTGTTATAAAGCGAAATAAAGAAATATGATGGTAACTGAAAAGAGAACTGGAATAAAAAATTTTCCATTTCAAAATATTAACGGAGTACAAATGTTTTTGTTACATAGATACCTTTTATAATGCTTTTATAATTTGCAGTCCCACCAGCAGTGTATAAGTTCTCCTTTCTCTCTGCATCCACACCAGCATATACTATTTTTTGACTGTTTAACAATGGCTATTCTGACAGGCATAAGGTGGTATCTCACTGTGGTTTTAATTTGCATTTACCTGATGACTTGTGATATTGAACAAGTCTTCATATGTCTCTTGGCCATTTTTTAAAATGAAAAAATTATAAGATGTATGTATGCTAATGGAAATGATCTATTATAAATGAAAAGGATGATATGGAAGAGAAAAATAATCAGCAAATAATAAAAGCACTTAAGAATAAGAGGAAGATTTGGCCTTTGATGAGAGGGTGACACTCCCTCCATGGTTAAGAGGAAAGAAGAGGGGCACTCAAGCAGTTGCAGCTCAGTTGTATGGCAGGAAGATGAAAGAGTTCACTGAAGTCTGATATTTCTGTTTGTGTACAGGGCAAAAAGTGAGGTCAACAGCTCAGAATGAGGGGATAGAGGGGATCTAGAGGCTTGATTATGAAATTGCTGTCTCAGAGTGGAAACAGGGCTACTAGAAAAACAGCATGTCTTATTCTAGCTCTGAAGCTCCAGTGTGGATCTTCAAACCCGATAGAAAGATGAAGGCCTTCAACACCTCATCCATATGGACATTCTTTTCTACTTCTTACAGTCATGGCCCCGTTGCTACTTGATGCTGGACAAAATTAATTGATACTGCTACATTCTTAGCACTTCAAGAGTCATTTTATATATGTCATCTAACTGGATCTTTATAATAACCTTAAAAGGTGGTTTATTTTATTCTCATTTTGCAAAAGGGCAAACCATTTTGGAGAGGTCAGGTAACTTGTCCAAAAGAACAAGATTGATAATTCACAATATTTGAATTTCAACTGAGATCCATGTGATTCAAAAGTTTCTTTCTATGCTTTACATATAAACTTTTATATACAAAGACACATTATGTTTGTCCCTTTCAGACTGAAAGCTTCTTAAAGTAAGTACGAAATATTCACATCTATGAATGCCTAGCACCATGCCTGGAAAAGAGTGGTCATTCAATAAGCATTTGTTGAATGGCAGAATAAAAACAGAAGGATCATATATACCCATCACAATAACATTATTATAGCTATTATACAAATGAGTTATTTTGCCTCAGAATAACTGACTCATGGTCTTACAGTAAGCTAGAATAAGTGATCAAGTTTTTAATAGTAACTCAGTTCATCTACCTCCCCTGCACTCAACCTGTTAGAAGTTACTTGTGTCCTTCCAAAATTCACTTGTTGAAGTCCTATTCCCTAGTACCTCAGAATGTGATGGGATTTAAAGATAAGGGTTTTAAAGGGATAATTCGGTTAAAATGAGGTCATTAGCATGAGCCCTAACCCAGTATGACTGGTGTCCTTATAATAAGAGGAAATTAGGACACAAACTCTTGCAGAGGGAAGACCATTTGAAGACATTCGGAGAAAACAGCCATCTGCAAACACAAGGAGAGAGGCCTCGGAAGAAACCAGCCCTGCCGACACCTTGATCTCAGACTTCTAGCCTCCAAAACTGCAAGAAAATTAATTTCTGTTTTAAGTCACCCAGTCTGTGTGATACTTTGTTATGGTAGCCCTAGCAAAGTAATACACCACCTCTTCCACTACTATAGAAGCAATGCATTCTGCCTCTTTTGCATAAGGCATCACAATGTTGAATTACTGAGTCAATATGTTAAATTCTACTGCTTTCTGAGAAAGAATTCAGTAGTATTGAAGTCCCTGGCAATCATAAGCACTTAATAAATAGATTGAGGATAAATAAATGATTAACAAATAAATCTGCATAGCAAAGATAACCTTCCAATTATTCCAAGAAGAGAGAGATTGACTCTTCATCCAACCATGAACTGACTTTGAAATACATGAATTAAACTTATTAATTTAGCATTTTCTCCTTGTCTTACCCCAAAAGAAATTTAAAATAAAATTATTTCTTATAAAAGCTAAGACTCAAGCATTTATTGCCAATGGTAACAGAAAGGGCATTTTAGCAACATGAAGGAAACGTATTCCTTCAGCATCAGTACATTATGTTAATTAAGCATATTTTGATTTTTCTCTTCAACCTAAGATCTTTTAAATGATTAGTAATGTAATCTTAAAAACAGAACACATGGAATTTTTTAAAATATTCAAATTCCAAATTTCTCCCCATTCTGGATAATGAAAACATCCTTAAAAAACTAACTGAACATTACATTTACCACTACAAATTGGGAAAATATAGAAAAGTCAGAGAGATGAAAACAATCACCCAATATCCTATCACCCAAAGATAACTGATAATAGTTGAATCTGTTTCATCCTCAAATGTGTATGCATGTGTACATAACTAGAATTCCATATTTAATTTTATATCTCCCTTTTCTCTTAATGCTGCAGGATATACATATTTTATGTTATAAATTCTTTGCAAACTTTTTAAAGTCTATGTAACAATTTATACAGTAGTTATACCATACTTTATATAGGCACTCCTCTTTTGGGCTTTTATAAAAATAATTGATCTCATCATGTGATCCCATTTGTGTGAAACAGTGTTGCGAGAGCTCGTGCGTAGGATATGCTTTCTTAAAATTAATGCCTCAAGTCTATAAAAAACACACTGTTGATAAGATAATTTCTGAGGAAGGGAGTGGATGAAGGGGCTTCTGAGAGGAAGCACTTTCACTCTCTGTGTGTTTGTGTCTTAAGGAGCATGCATTAGTTTTATAATTTAAAATATTGTAAAATCGTAACACTGCCATAAGCACATTTGTATATAACATTTTTCCTAAATTTCAAATTATTGTCTTGGCATAAATTCCCAGAAATGTATTACTAAATCAGAGAGTCTGAACATTTTGAAGCCTTTTGATAAAAACTGGCAAATTGCTCTCCTAATGAGCTGTCATGAGTATGTTCTCAAGGAAAATAGTAAACAATCGAACCAGAAAGAAATGTTCTTATCACAAATTTAAATGAGCGTCGTGGCTCATCAAAGCTCAATTCTAAATACACAACCTTAACTCTTTCCAGTCTTGCCTCTCACTAGGAAAGTTGAACTAGATAATCATTCCAATATAATGCATCAGGTATATATAAGAAGCCTTTCATTTTAATGCCATTTTAAAATATATGGATACTTACAAAATGCATGCTTATAAAACCTTTATTATATAAATATGTATTTAATCTGTTCGGCTTAAAGATTTCTTTCCAATTATAAAAGATTTGTACAATAGCTTTTACCATCAAGTTATTTCATTGATTTTAAGTGTGAAATACAGGTAGATATTATCTTTAATTTGCCACAAAATATCTGTTTTCATAGTTGATTTAATTGCTTACTTTAAAACTTCTAAAATGAAACTTAATGATTTTTAGATGTTGACAAATGGCAGATTGATTAGGCAAATTTAATTAGAGCATGAAATAATTAAATCCTTTTTTTCTGTTTTCTTGAAAGGTAATTATCAGAACTTTCAAAGCATTTTATGAGTATGCTATTTTTGTTTTGATTTGGTCAATAGATCTGGGTACAGAAATGTAAAAAAATAATTAAAATATAAATAGTTTGTTATATTTTAAGCATTAATCTGAGGAGGGTAGCAATGTATAGTGAAAAGTATCTAGGGTTTGCCTACAGACTGGAGTTTAAACCCCAGGTTTGCTACTTATTAGCTTTGTAACCTAAAATAAGTTATTTAACTTTGTTTCATTTCAGTGTGTTTTATTTCTAAAATACATAAGGAAAGTAATTACAATGATTGTGATTTTTAGCAATATAACAATAGATGCCTAACAAATGGTAGCTATTATGTCTAAGAAAATGAATTATAATTTTATTATCTGAACTAGATAGATGCCTATAATCACATACTAGAGACTATTTCATTTCCATTTGCATATAAGAATTAATATATATGCATATTACATATACTTTCTCACTTTCATATTCTGGGATAGATCATATAATTTTATATGGTGATATCAAGTAGAAATATATTTCAATACAAAGATTTTTATTACCATGTAAATGATGTGTGTATATGATTGTAATAGTCCTGACCACATTTATTCATTCAACAAATATTCATTGAACATTTAACATATGCCCAGCATGAATATACAAGTCAAAAAAAGATAAAAATTCTTACCTTCATAGAGTATATATTCAAGTGGGAGGGAAGCCCGTAGTAAAAAGACAAATAAGTAAAATATAGAGTATGTTATTAATTAATAAAAAGTGATAGGTGCTAAGGAGAAAAATGGACAAGAAAGTGAGATAAAAATTAGTGCATGGGTTGTAAATTTAGAATAGGGATCAAAAAAGAAAGCCTTTCTGAGATTCCATTTGAGTAGTGACCTCAAGAAAGTGAGGTAGTCAGCCACACGGATGGCTAAGCTCCCCAGACAGCGTGAACAGCATGTGCAAAAGTACTGGGGCAGCGACATGCCTGGAAAAGGCCTACAAACTCCCTCGTGTAGGTATGGTGAGAATTATTATTAATTCTTGATGTAAAACATCAAGAATTTATCTGCTGCATAGAAAGAGCTCATTGAATTTTAGTTATTATTATTTGCAATTCTCAGCATTAGTAATTTTATTTAAGAATCATTAAATAATATTTTTATATTTGTTTCAAAATTTTTAGCTTTTATTCAGGTATCTGGAATTATGTATACTCAGCCCCACTCCATTTAAGCCTCCGTAGAAATAATTTCTAGTTTTAATCATATGTAAGTCTGGTAAGTTCTATCTCTCCTACATTTAAAGTTCTTGGTTCCTCCTGTATCCACCACAGCAATTACTTACACTTGATACATGTTTATAAAGTGTTCTTCATTAACTGAAGGAACAAACATGTTATTTTTCAGTCAGGAACATTTATAGTTTTTGCAAATTGGCTTAATTCAGAGCATCCTAGTTAACTGTGTTTTCTCATGCAGATTATAGATTGGAATCCCTCATTAGCTCATTCATTAATTTTTATGATTGTCTGCAAGTATCCTTACTTAGTGTAATATAAATATGGTGAAAAGATGCTATTCATGTAGGGAGAGCTGTTATAAGTCAGACAACTTGTTAGCGATTGTCAGTTGAATTAAGATCTGCTATATCATACCACACTCCAAAGAATAAATCCATCTGGCTCCAAGCTTGACTATTTATCCATTTGCTAAAGGTTGATTTTGCATTAACAAGAAATTACAAAAGTACAGGCTTTATAAAAGCACAGTGTGGGTAACATTTTCTATCTGTTTGTTTATTTATTTATATTAGCCTCCAGAAGCGAAGGGAAACTCGTAAGGTCAAGCTAGTGCTGCATTTAGAAACGATATAATTCAAAGCATTATTTGGATGAAGTAAAGTGAACATTTGTTTGACATCGTTGACATCTGTTTCACCCTACTAGACCCTCTTAAGTTAATATTGGAATCCAAATACACAAAGATACATCTGTTTGACTCAAGTGAAAATTGGCTGAAGAATTATGACCCGAAAACTAGATACCCCCTAAGGGTAGTTCTTCTGTAAAATTACCAAGCTGTTTCTCTTTCTATTTAAAGTGCTTGACATCAGAAAAGTCTTCATTTTACAGAGCAGAAATCTAGAAAAGGAGGAGAAAATATTCCTTTTTTAATGTTACTGTTCTGAGTATGGTTAAGAGGGATAGCATATAATTTTTTCTGTACCTAAAACTCCACATTACAAAATTGAAGTGCTGTTGTAAGTTATTATTAATATTATATTGCTCTATGAGTCAAACGGAGATATTTAATTTTTTACCATTAGTCAAGGACCACAGCACTTGTATTATATGAGAACACAGTAAAAGGACTATAGCACTAATACTTTGGGACATAAAAACCTGAAAAAAAATTATGGAAATACCAACCTTAAATAATTATATTGAGTGGAAAACTATTAACCAGACTTTAAGAGATGATGATGATGATGGATTCAAGAAATAGAAATCAAGACAGGAAATGTGATTGGTAAACAAAGAGCAAAGAACTGTAAATGAAGGTTAGAAATGGCTAGAAAAGCCCTAACAGAGACACAAGAAGTACTGGAAGGATTTTAGTCAAAAAAAGAGTTTTGAACCAAGACAGAAAAGAAGAGGTCTAAAATTTGAATATCAGAGAGGGAAGAAAGAGTTTATAAGACGTTTGGGTTTGAACTCATCAATCACTGTACACATCTCCTGTCTTCATACTTGGACCATTGCCTGCCATCTCGTTTCACTTTCTTTTCTGCACTATGCTCCTCCATATACTGCTACCTGGTCATCCCCACTTAGCCCTGTTGCCTGGCCACGTACCCCACCAACTTCCTCACCCGTGTCTTCCACGGAGCCCCAGAACCTTCTCCTTTGTTGTTAACAAGGCCTCATATGTCTTTACTCTTTCACCTCAGTAGGTCTGTTGCATCCTCGTGCTGATTAACAGCTTATTTCCTGTACATGATACCTCTTCTTTGAAATACTCTCATGTACAGGCCTCTGGGTCTTCCAATCCAGATAGGATGCAGTTTCAGTCCTTTACACATCTTCCACTGATATCTCCAATTTATTGACTTATCGCCTGTGCTTTAACCATTTTTGAAATTTATGATTTTGAAGTGCAAACATCTGGTCACATCTCCCAGTCCTTATCGTCTTTCAGACATCCCTCCATATTCTAAAGTTAATGGTTGTATTTCTGAATCAAATTTTTTTTTCTCCTCATCCATTTTCTTACATGGCATCAATGTTGATGACCCATTAAATGGCCTTCAGAGCGACTTCACTTCTTTATGTCTGGTGACCTTTCTTCTCATTTCACCTCAGATACTCCCACGTGCATGATAGTATTGTAAACTCGTAATTACCTGGAAATGCTCTCTTCCAAGATCTCAAAATCCAAATATTTGTATCAAGGAAATGTCCAAACAGTGACTGAGTGCTATGGCGGGGCATTGGAGGTTGGATATACCGTGGTGCAGTTTTCACAGATGAGGCTGTTTAGCTTCAGGTTTGTGTATTCTTCAAAATTCAGCAAGAATTTACCTAACACTTACTTAGCATAGGACTGGATTATAATGACACAACCTAAATATATTAAATAAAATTGTAAGAAAAGTAATTTATGTTGAGAAGTATAGAACCAAAAGGCTTAAAATGCTTTTGTCTATTTGTCAGTGCACGTTTTCTTCTGTACAACTCAAATAAATTCCTGAAAGTATGCTTTGGTAAATACTGGAGGAATCATAAGAAAGAAATAAGCAATAATGAATACCAGGAAGTAATTAGGGTAGCTTAGAATACACACCTCCTTCCATGTTCTATGGTCACACTAATATTCACATTAGATGACATTGAAAAATCACCAGCACATTGTCATTCTTTGACTCTATTTTCTCTGTGAATGTATGTCAGTCCTTTAACAGAAAACTAGAGATAGAGATCAAACGAATACATTAGGAAACATCCAGAGAGCATTGGAGTAGAAGTAGGAGTGCTCACTATGCCATTTCTTAGTAGCGTTGGCAAGTTACTTAACCTATCCAAGCCCCTAAACTTCTCAACGGTAAAGAGACAATGCCATCTTCCTTTTATTGGTTACATGTAATGAGATAATATATTTGAAAAATCCTCTGTAATT
>VSMD01058397.1:0-20206 GCA_008750895.1 Mirza zaza | reverse complement strand
CCCCGACCCCGGACCCCGGACCCAGGACCCCGGACCCAGGACCCAGGACCCCGGACCCAGGACCCAGGACCCCGGACCCAGGACCCAGGACCCCGGACCCAGGACCCCGGACCCAGGACCCAGGACCCCGGACCCAGGACCCCGGACCCAGGACCCCGGACCCAGGACCCCGGACCCCGACCCCGGACCCCGGACCCCGGGCGGAGCCCCCGCCTGGAGGGCCCGGCTGTACCCCGGAAAGAACCCCCAGCTCTGGGGCCCCCAGCTGAGCCCCGACTCCAGGTGAAGCACCCAACTGAGACCCGGATCCCCGGCTGACCCCCGACCCGGGTCGAGCACGAGCCGGAGCTCAGCCCCCAACCGTGCGTAGCGCCCCGATCCTGCCCTCAGCCCCCCAAACACAGCCGGGCCTGACCCTGGGCTGAGCCTCTGTCCCAGTGAGTGCCCATGTGCTGGTCCCCCACCCCAACGGAGCCCCCAAGTCAGGGCTGAGCCTCGTCCAGGCTGAGGCCCGACCCTGGATAGAGCCCGGCCCCCCAGCTGAACCCCGTCCTCCCCTGGGCTGTACCGACCCCGCAGAAGCCCGACTGGGTTACCCCGATGGGCCAGCCAGCGTCTAAGTCACGGTCATCCCTTCCCCACACCCCACACCCCCTGGTGAACCCTCAACCCTTCTCAGCCCCAACGTTCTTATCTATGCATGGACAATTTTTTTTAACAAAAACTGCTTTGTTGAGATACAGTTCACATCCCATACAATTCACCCATTTAAAGTGTACAAATCAGTGTTGTTTAGCATATTGCATTATTACTTTTTAAAAAATTGTCCTGGTGTGGTGGCTCATGCCGGTAACCGCAGCATCTTGGGAGGCCAAAGTGGGAGGGCCGCTTAAGCCCAGAGTTTGAGACCAACCTGGGCAACATAGCAAGACCCCACCTCTAAAAACAATTTAAAAAATTTAAAAATTAGCCAGGCACCATGGTGCCCACTTCTTGTCCCAGCTACTCTGGAGGCCAAGGCAGGAGGATCGCCTGAGCCCAGGAGTTCCAGGTTACAGTGAGCTGGGATGACGCCACTGCACTCCAGCCTGATGACAGTGAGATCCTGTCTCTAAAATAAAATATTTACCATTTTGCCCAGTTTTTAAGTGTACAGTTCAGTGGTATTCAGTGCATTAACACTGCTGTGAACCATTACCACCTTCCATCTCCAGAATTTTCTTATCTTTCTAAATTGGAACTTCGTCCCCATGAAACACTCACTCCCCACCCCCTCCCCCAGCCCCGGGCACCCACTAAGCCACGTCCGTCCCTGTGGCTCTGCCTGTTCTGGACGTTTCGTATAAACGGAGTCTCACACCGTGTGTCCTCCTGTGTCTGGCGTCTCTCACTGAGCACGGTGTCTTCAAGGTCCCTCCACGCTGTGGCCTGTGTCAGAGCCTCGTCCCTTTTTGCGGCTGAGTGACACTCCACGTGTGGGTGGACCGTGTGTGTTTAATCGGATGCACACCCCGGCTGTTCCTACCATTTGGTTATTGTAAATAATGCTGTTACGAACATGCAGGTACCAATGTTTACGTCTCTGCTCTCGGTTCCCTTGGGTGGGAGTGGGATTCTGGGGTGCTATGCTAAGTCTATGTTTAGCTTTTTAGGAGACCTGACCTCCTGACCTCAAGCGATCCTCCGGCCTCAGCCTCCCAGAGTGCTGGGATTACAGTGTGATTACAGGTGTGCACCACAGCTGTGAACCATGGCCTGGCGCCGGCCACCCACAAGCAGAAATTACCAGTCCCCACCCCACCCCCCAACAGTGACAGACCCTGGGGCAGACGGAGGGCTGTGGGTGGGGGGGGAGGCGGGAGACGCTCTGGCTGGGTGCAGGGAACTGCCTCCCAGTCCCGGGTTTGAATCCGGACTGCCACTTGTGCCTGTGTGGCCTCAGGCGAGTTACTTCCTCTATCCGCTCCTCCGTTTCCTTCTCCAAAATGAAACAGAGACATTTTATTTATTCTTGCCTCCTGAGGCCTGCGCCAGGGTCCGCGTGGATGCCCGAGGCACAGGTCTGGACTCAGCGCACGACAGGCCCTCAGCAAACATTTGTCGCCCGGGCTTCCCAGAGGAGGCAGCCTGGCTGCCGCGGCCCCCTGGGCCCTCGCTACAACGCAGACCCAGAGTTGGGGGTGCAGGAGGAAATGTCGCGCAGGGGAGCTGGGAGCCGCGCCAGGGCCCGGTTCCCAGGACTCACAGCTGCATCCTCTTGGGGGCCGCAGCTGTCCCTGCTGTCCCGCCCACTGGCAGCCAGCAGGCTCCTGTGTGTCCCGCCAGCTCAGCCCCACGGAAATCGGGGCTGGACCTGGGGGGAGGGCGTCCTCGAACCTCACCCCAGAGAGGTATCTACAACCCCGGGTCGGATTCAGCCCTTCTGGGGCGCAGGAAGCTGCATTTTTCAAGGGACTCCCAGGTGGTTCTCACGTGGAAAGTTTCCTGGGCTGCACTTTGAGAAACGTGATTCTGCCCAAATGCCTATTACCAAGGTGGGTAAACTGAGTCCCGGAGGAGAAAAGGGCCCCTCCAGAGCCACGTGGTCGGTCTGTTTCGCCCTTCGGCGGCCCGCGCTCCGTCCGTCAGGGTCTGTGTGTCTCCCGCTCCGACTTTTAACTTCTTCCTTCTCTTCCCTCCGCCGGCGCCCCCGCATCCGGCCGGGTCCCGACTCCGGAGGAATCCCCCCGCGAGCCTCCAGGCCCCGCCCCAGGCTCCGCCTCTTTCCCCTCCCACCGCGGTGATCCGCTCCTATTGGGCTCTTCGTACGTCGCCCGCGCTGCCATTGGCTGAGCGGAGGCACTCGGCCCGCCCCCGCCCGGCCTCGCTGTGGTTGTTTCCGGGTGGGCGGGGCCGGGGCGAGGGCGGAGCCTGGGAGGGGCGTGGCGAGGGGAGGGCGGGGCCTAGCGCCCCGCCCCGCCCCGCCCCGGCCCGGCCCGGCCCCGGCGCTAGTCCCGACACTGCGGCTGGACGGGTCGAGACCGGCGGACGCACCGACGGCTCCGGACACAGGTGAGCGGTGGTGCTGGGAGCCCCCATCTCAGCGCGCCCCGGGGGCCACCGGGCCGCCCTATGTCTCTCCCGCCCCTCATGCCCTGGTCCACCCAGTGGGTCTGTGTTCCTGCCTCAGTTTCCCTTTCTCCGTCACTCGCTGTATGGGGCGGGCAGACACAGACTGGGTCCGAACTGCCCCTGCTGGGGTGGGGCCGTGCTCTGGGACTGGCGCCCGTTCCTCCTTGTGGACTCTGCCCCGTTAACAGAGCAGGGGGGCAGGTGCCCGGGCCAGATCCCAGAATCGGGCGGGGGTTCCAGGTGGCGGGCAGCGCGGCCACCGTGTGGAGGTGGCAGTATGTGTGGCTGCTGTCTAGCCCGGGACGCGGGAGAGCCGGGGCCAGGCCCACCCAGACCGGCCGCCAGTGAGCCCCGGAGTGGCCCCAACCACGGCCTCCGTGTTGCCAGCTGTGAGCTGGGACCACCGCTGGGGCGGGTGGTCTGACCCAGATCTGTGGCCTCCTGTGGCCTTTTCCCTGAGTCTACCCGGGCCCATTTCCTGGGAAGGTAAACTGAGGCCCAGAAGGGAGGTAGCGCTTGTCCAGGGAGGCGAGGACCGAGGCAGAGCCGGATCTGCTCCCAATTGGGATCCGACACTTACTTCCTGAGCCTGTCCCAGCGCAGCGGGGCGGCGAGTGACCCGGGCTGGGCTGAAGGCAGTTCAGCCCAGTGGTTGGGGACTCTGATACACCTGGGCTCCGGTTCTGCCAACCCCTGTGGCGCCTCAAACAAGTGACCCTTCTGAGCCTCAGTTTCCCTATGTGTAAAATGGGAGGGAACCTAACTCCCTGGGCTGAAGGTGGGGGATTAAACGCAGGAATGTGGACACTGGCGTCACCTCCCTGCTCACTCTGCAGGGCCTCGGGGTCACCTCCTGGTCCTCCAACACTCCAGGCACGGGCCTGCCTCGGGGCCTTTGCACAGACTGTGCCCTCCACTGCCACCAACGCAGCCCCACAGGCGCCAACTTTAAACCATAACAAGCGGCCTGGACGGGCGGGCGGCCACGGAGCTGCGCAGGCAAGGCGGGGGCGGAGGAGGGGCCGGCCCAGGGACGCGGTGCCTATGGAAACAGTGAACAAAGGGCTGTCCCCGCCACACACACCTGGGCCTGGCTTCCCCGCTCGGCTGCCCAGGCGGCCTGGGACACCCCAGCTGCGTGAGTGCCGGACCCCCGGGGCGTGGGGGGGGCCGAGCCCTGCTGCCATGTGGGAACAGAGCAGACTAGTCAGGCAGGTGCCCACGAGAGGCCCCGTGGTGTCCCCCTCCCGCTGCGTGCCCTGAGCCCCCGTTTCGTCACCTCACTTTCCCCAGGCGGCAGCCGTCGCGGGCGGGCGAGGGGCCTTTTGGTTGCTTGACACTTCGATGTGGCGGGTTCAGGAGGCCTCAGTGTTCCTGTCTGTCAAATGGGCCCGAGAGAGGGTGCCTCGAGGACAAAACTCCAGCCGTTGCAGGGAAATGGCCCCGCCCGGAGAGAGGTGGCTGCTAAACGATGACTCACACCTGCCCAGGTGCGGCCCAGCTGCTGCAGACCTGCAGGTGGGGGCTGGGGGAGGGGCGGGATGGGCCCAGTCACACCCGGTGCCCGCCCCTCCCCGCATCCCCCCGACAGACGCCCTCCCTGGAACCCACCGCCTGAGTGTTCCCGGAAAGCACCTCTGGCTGGGTTCTAGGGACCTTCTAAGGCCCTGCTGTCCAGGCCTCAGTTTCCCCATCTGTCTAACGGGACTGGTCATTTCTTTTTTCTTCTGGAAAGGGACTGAGCTACCTGGGGGCAAGAAGGGTACTTTGCAGGGTAGGATTCCGCAGGCCTTCACCACGAAAGGGGTTACAGGGCACATTGCTTCTAGAAGCTTCCAAAAAGCTTAGACCATTCCCCATTCATGATGCACTCTCAGGGAGGGGAGAGTTGAACCCCAGATTTGAGGAAAGGATCACCCTGGGTTCAGGACTGGATTCAAATCCCGATTTTGCCCCATCATTGCTGTATAAACTTAGGGAAGCTCCTGGCCCCCTCTGACTCAGTTTCCCCTTCTGTAATAACTGAAAACTTGCAGGTCCATCAAGAGAATTTGGCAATGAAGCCCTGGAGGTAAAACGCCTAGCAGGGAGTGAGCGCTCCCTGCAAGGTAGCTGCAACACGTGACCTTGTGGTCGAGGTTGGGGGGTATCTGAGCCCCCCTTTCCCAGGCAGGGCTGGCGCGGAGGGGTTTGTGCTGTGCTACTACACTGTGACTTTGGTGTATCTGTTTGTCTCTCTGCCTCAGTCTCCCCGGCTGGAAACAGGGCCTTTGCATGAGATCGCTGACATTGTGCCTCTCTGGTGCTAGGAGGTCATTTATTCATTCAACAAACAGATACTGAGCCCCTACTGTGAGCCAAGCCCGGCACAGGGGACCAAGGACCCAGCAATGACGAAAGCTGATCTGGTGGCCACCCTCACTTGGCTCCCAGCCGGGTTGGGAGAGATGGACCTTGTTCATCTAGAAAAATCCTCATGCTTGGTTGCATGAAGGTGATGGATGGACAGACAGATGGGGAGGTTAGTTTAGATGGGGGATCTGGGAGGGCCTCCTGAGGAGGTGGCATGTGAGCCCAGGCCTGGATGAAAAGAAAGAAACAGCCACGTGGGGACCTGGGGAAGAGCATCCTGGACAGAGGGCACAGCCCGTGCAAAGGCCCTGGGGCAGGACTGCGCCTGGCGTGTTGGAGGCACAGTGAGGAGGCCCGTGTGGCTGGAGTAGAGTGAGGAGGGGGAGAGGGGACGGGCTGGCCCTCCCCTTCAGCCCCGGGGAGGACTTGGGCTTTGGCCCTGAGGGAGGTGGGAGCCATGGAGGGCTGTGGGCAGAGGAGGGACGGGCCCTGACTCAGGTGCTCACAGGCGCCCTCTGGCTTTTGTGGGAGGAATAGACTGGGGGTGAGGGCAGGACCTGGGGGGACCAGGACGGAGGCTATGGAGCGGTGAGAAGTGGGTCACTTTGGGACACCTTTAGGGGCTGCGTCCACACCTGCCAGGCCATCCCCACCTTCCACTCGCTGTCCGACATCTTTCTCCCGGGCCGAGAGCCGGGGCCTCTCCTGGCCTCTGCAGAGCGGAGGACCGCGGGCTCCCAACATCCATGTGGGCCCCGAGCCCTCTCCTCAGTGGAAATCTGACACGGTCGGAATGTCCCAGCTTCCAGGGCAGCCCAGCCGGTGGCCGGACCCTGCCCATCCTTAGGGTGTTCCCTGAGGGCTCGGGGGAACCCAGTTTGAGAACCAGAGGTGGCACCACACCTTGGGCCTGTGGATTTCCCTCCATAACTTAAAATGGTCACCGACCTTTTTGAGGCCTCAGTCATGTCATCGTAAAGGGCTGGAGTTGGCGGTGGGCACCGTCGGAATGGGGACAGTTGGGGCCGTGGTCCGTGGTGGGCGGAGTCCCAAGGCCACCCCGGGCTGCCACAGCCAGACTGAGAGGGGAGAGACGGCCCTGCCGAGCGCGCCCATCAATTATTGACGCCCTTTGTGTGGGGCATGAAGAATTCATGTGACGGGGCAGGGCCGCCAGGAGCCAGCTCTCGGGAGCCACTCTCTGTGTCCCCGGGAACACTGTCATCGGCGGCTAAACACAGCTGTCACTTAAGGTGGCAGAGCAGAGACGTGCAGTTGCACGAATGATGTGGGGCCAGCCACAAAAAGGCCAACCTCTGCAGCATGGACGGACCTTGAGGACGTCGTGCTCAGCGACAGACGCCAGACACAGGAGGACGCACAGCGTGAGACTCCGTTTATAGGAAACGTCCAGAACAGGCCTCACGTCTGGCGTGGGAAGCGTAAGTCGTGAATCAACAGGCTGATAACAATTAATTGTCAAAAATCAATAAGGAAATTTAAAAAATTAGCCGGGCATCGTGGCTCAGGCCGATGGTCCCAGCTACTCGGGAGGCTGAGGCAGGAGGATCGCCTGAGCCCAGGAGTTGGAGGCTGCAGTGAGCTGCGATGACCGAAGATGCCACTGCACTCCAGCCGGGGCGACAGAGCGAGACGCTGTCTCTTAAAAAGATAAAGTAGAATCGGGAGGAGGCGGCGTGGCCCGGGCGGGGACAGCGACTCCGAGCAGGGCCTTCCGCAGGGACGACGCGACGTGTGGAACGAGCCTGAGGTTCGAGGTCAGGGTCTGCGGCCCGTCTACAGGGCCTCTGGGAGCTGGAGTGTCCAAACTGGGGACAGGGACAAGGTTCAGAGTCCAAAAGCTGAAGCGGCGTGGACAGGGGCAGGCGTTCCGGGGAAGAAGGTGCGCACAGGACAGGGCTCCACAGCGCCACGGAGTCCGCGCCTGGACGCCCATTTACAGATGGAAGAGCTGTCCTGGCACTTGCGTGGGGACATGGCGGGGAGACCTCAGAGGTGTGGGACGAGCCTCCCGATTTGGGAGGACGGGGCTGTGGTCGGGGCTGGGGCTTCCTCACTGCGCCTCCGCCTGACACGGCCCTGCCTCAGGGCCTTTGCACGGCTGTTACCTCTGCCTGGAGACCTTGCCGTTCCTCCCGGAGACTTTGCCACTCCAGTCCCAGCTCCGACCCTCACCGTCCCACCAAGGCCCTCATCCCCGCCCCGGAAATGAGCCTGTTTATTTCTGTTTACGTCCTTGCGGCAGGGGGACGAGCGCTTTTAGGGGCTGTTTTAGAATCGCAGGGCTTCTTACGGTCTGCTTGTGATAAAAGCAGGACGTTCAGGCATTGCGGGCCGGAGACACGGGCGCATCTAGTCGCACTCGGGGCAGCCCCGGGGCCCCCACGACTTTGAAAGGTCCCCGCAGAGACAGACACCGATGCTTGGGGTGTTTTTGCACAGTTTTCAAATTCAACGAGTAGGCCGGGCGCGGTGGCTCACGCCTGTGATCCTAGCTCTCTGGGAGGCCGAGGCGGGAGGATCGCTCAAGCTCAGGAGTTCGAAACCAGCCTGAGCAAGAGCAAGTCCCGTCTCTACTATAAATAGAAAGAAATTAATTGGCCAACTAATATATATAGAAAAAATTAGCCGGGCATGGTGGCGCATGCCTGTAGTCCCAGCTACTCGGGAGGCTGAGGCAGGAGGATTGCTTGAGCCCAGGAGTGTGAGGTTGCTGTGAGCGAGGCTGACGCCACGGCACTCACTCTAGCCTGGGCGACAAAGCGAGACTCTGTCTCAAAAAAAATTCAACGCGTATTCCTGGAGTGCGGCCCGCGAGAAACCGAGGGAGACGAGCCCCGGCGCCCGGGGATTTATAGCCGCGCGTCCGCTGAGACGCGTCTTCCAGGACAGCTGGGCCCGAGCTTTCAAGGAAGGAAATTCTGTTTTTAATGAAATGTGTACAGAGTCCCCACTGTGTGCCTGGCAACGTGGCAGCGGTTACAGATCTCCATTTGTGTCGCCCGTTTCTTTTTTCGTTCGTCTTACAGTTGGGGCCAAATCCTGGTTTTTAATTTGTTCAATGTATTTATCCTTTCAAATTCATTTTTATTTAAAAATGTATTTATTTTATTTATCTTTTTTTCTTTTCTTTTGAGACACAGTCTCCCTCTGTCGCCCAGGCTGGAGTGAGTGCTGTGGCGTCAGCACAGCTCACTGCAGCCTCCAACTCCTGGGCTCAAGCGATCCTCCTGCCTCAGCCTCCCGAGTAGCTGGGACTACCGGTGTGTACCACCGTGCCTGGCTGACTTTTTCTGTTTTTAGTAGGGACGGGGTCTCGCTCTTGCTCAGGCTGGTCTCGAACTCCTGGCCTCCAGCGATCCTCCTGCCTTGGCCTCCCAGAGTGCCGGGATCACAGGCGTGAGCCGCCGCGCCCCGGCCAAAATCCACTGTTTCAGTGTACAGTTCAGTGGTTCACAAGGTTATGTGACCATCACCACTAATTCCAGAACATTCCATTACTCCAAAAAGAAACCCCACCCCCATTACCAATCACCGTCCACTCTCCCTTCTTTGCAGCCCCTGGCGACCACCAATCTACTTTGTGTCACTCTGGCCTTGCCTCCTGGGGCCGTGTCCTCTGCGAGTCACTGAGCGTCACGTCCTCGAGGGGCGCCCGCGTGGGGGCCCGCGGCACAGCTGCTGTCCTTCTAGGGCTGAGCGACATTCCGCTGTCTGCACGAGCACCCTTTGTTTATCCGTTTGCCCTGGGCGGACGCTTGGGCTGCTCCCAGGCGCTGCTGCGGTTTGAGCTGCTGTGAACACCGCGTGCGCTGTCACAGGGACGTGCAGTTTCGCTTCTGCTAGACCCCGAGGCGGCATCGCTGGGTCGCACGGTGACTCTTGTCTAGCTGTTCGGGCAGTCGCCAGACTGTCTCCCCAGCGGCTGGCCGGCCACTCCCCTCCAGGGGCTTGCGGACGGGCGTCCCCCACACGCCCGACGACACTTGGTACCGTCTGTCCCCGTGACTCCGGCCGTCCTGGGGCCACGCAGTGGCCTCTCACTGTGGTTTGGTTTCCATTTCCGTGATGGCCGAGAGCACAGAGCATCTTTCCGTGTGCTTATTGGCCATTTGTATGTCATTTTGGGGGGAAATGTTATCTTTTTATTGGGCTAGAATTCACACCCCATAAGGTTTACCGTTTTAAAGCGTCAAATTGGCTGGTGCTCAGGGTCGTGGCAGAGGTGGGCGGCCGTCTAGTTCAATGACCTTTGACATCTGCATAGACCCCGATCAAAACATGGAACGTGGCTCGGTGGCTCCTGCCTGTGATCCCAGCACTCTGGGAGGCCGAGGCGGGAGGATCACTTGAGGCCAGGAGTTCGAGACCAGCCTGAGCAAGAGCGAGACCCCATCTCTACCAAAAAAGTTTAAAGAAACAAACAAAAAAGAACATGGAACATTCTAGACTTCCTTCCTTCCACTCTCCCTCAGATGGTGATCTGTTAATCTGATTTCTTTTTCTTTTTTGAGACGGTCTCGCTCTGTTACCCAGGCTGGAGTGCAGTGGTGTCATCATAGCTCATTGTATCCTTGAAGTCCTGGGCTCAGATGATCCTCCCACCTCAGGCTCTCGAGTAGCTGGGACTAACTACAGGTGTACAGGCCACCACCACGCCTGGCTAATTTTACAAACTTTTTCGAGATGGGGTCTTGCTGTGTTGTCCAGGCTCGTGTGAACTGCTGGGCTGAACCAGCGATCCTCCTGCCTCAGCCTCCCAGGTAGCAGAGGTCCTTTTTTTTTTTTTTTTGAGACAGAGTCTCACTTTATTGCCCAGGCTATACTGAGTGCCGTGGCATCAGCCTAGCTCACAGCAACCTCAAACTCCTGCGCTCAAGCGATCCTCCTGCCTCAGCCTCCCAAGTAGCTGGGACTACAGGCATGCGCCACCATGCCCGGCTAATTTTTTCTATATATATTAGTTGGCCAATTAATTTCTTTCTATTTATAGTAGAGACGGGGTTTCCCTCTTGCTCAGGCTGGTCTCGAACTCCTAAGCTCAAACGATCCGCTCACCTCGGCCTCCCAGAGAGCTGGGATTACAGGCTTGAGCCACCGCGCCCGGCCAGAGGTCCCTTTTGATTATCTCTGTATCCCTGGTGTCTGGTACACAGTTGGTGCTCCATAAACGCTCTTGGCTGGACTGCACTGAAGCGTCAGCAGGCTGGTTTTGCTTGAGACGACAGTGGGATGCCCTGGCATTTGTCGGGCAAGAACTGGCGACCCGGGGCAGTCCCTGGGAAGGTCCCTGCCTCGGAAGGGCTGATGCGGCAGCCACGCCGCCTCCTGCAGGAAGGAAGGCCCGGGTTTATTTTGGTCCCTGGCCTGTCCCCTGGGCCCGCAGTCATCCGCCTGTCCGGCCGCTGGACGGGGCAGTTTCTGCAGAACAATGGGCAGAGGGGGAGGCGGGGCCGTGCAGCTGGCCGCCTGGCGCAGGTGTCCGCAGGGCTGGGGCTGCCCCGATGTCTGGGAGCGTGGAGGCCACAGCTGCCCGGCCCCGCCCCTTCTCCTGCTGGCCGTGCAGGGCCGGGAGCCCAGGCCTTCCGCCGCCTGTGCAGGCCCCGCTGAGCCAGCTCGTGCCGCCTGGGGCTTGCCAGGGAAAGACTCGGCTCCAGGGCCCCCGGGCTCCGGGGCTGGGCCTTCTCCTCCCGGAGCCTCAGTTTGCTCATCTGTGAACTGGGGAGGCTGCACGGGCGCCATGGGATTCCCCTCGCGGTTCCGATGTTTGCAGACATCGTTTCTCTCGCGCGTTTGTCACATGTGCACGGCGACCACTGCGGGCCGAGCCCTGGGCTGGCTGCGGCAGGTGGGCGCTGACGGTGTAGGCGCAGCCCCTGCCTGCACGTGGGGCGAGGGAGACGGGCTCAGGGCCACCTGGGAAGACACCGAGGGCACCGTGGGAGCGCGGGGACACTGGGCCCTGCCTGGGGCATCCAGGAAGGCTTCCCGGAGGAGGTGGTGGCGACGTTGAGAATTGAGGGGTGGGCAGGGATTTGCCAGATGAGTAATGGGAGGTGGTCCAGGCAGAGAGAACGGAATAGATCGTTCTAGAAAAACTGGCGGGGTCCTTGGGGGGCACGGCTGGCGGCCTTTCTGTGTCACAGAGAACGTCACAGAGGCAGAAGTGGGTCTGGGTGTTCGGGGCGCCGCGGCGGGGGCTGAAATGTGGAATCCCGGGATGTGGACTCCAGCCTCTCGCCCAGGGGACACTCACAGCCTGGGGGACACTGAGGTTGGCGACAAGCTTCTGGCCCTGTACAAAGTTGCTTCTGATCTTCTCCATTTTACAGATGGGGAAACTGAGGCACGTGGTGGGTATGTTGCTGGGAGCAGGCTTTAAATATCGGGTTTGGTTTTGTCACGAGGGACAGCTCCCGGCCCTCCAAGACCCCAGCGTGGGGATCGGCAGTCGCTGTGTTGCTGTGTGGCCTTGGGGAAGTGGCTCAGTGTCTCCGAGCCTTTGTGTGCTCATCTGCAAAACGGGCGGCCAGCCCAGTGCCCGGCGGGAGTGACAAAATGGGCACAGGGCACTGGCTCGGGGCCCGACACGCGGCGCTGAGTCAACAGGACCCCTGTCCTGGCCCGGCCTGTGCAGAGGCGGGTCCCGTGGCCAGGGCGGGGCAGGAGGCCCCCGCGATGCCCGTGCCCGGCCTGGCCTCTGAGGGCAGCGGGCGCCGGGCTCCTCCGGGCCTGAGCTCACACAAAGACCGGCTCTGTGGGGCGTCGGGGTGGTGGGCGCCCACGTGACAGCGCGGCTGGCCGGCTGGGTGGCGGGAGCGGGCGCTGACCGGGGCGGGGCGGGGCGGGAGCCAGGCGCGTCTCAGGCCACCCCTCCCCGCTCTTCCAGGCTGTCCCCGTTCACACGGAGGTTTCTGGAGCCTCCAAGGACACCGGGTGAGGAACCAGGTCCGATCCCTCCCTGTGGCTGGGGAGGCAAAGCAGTGATGGGCACGCTGGGGACACCGTGTGGCTCAGAGGAGGCGCCTGCCTCCCTGGCTGGCTTGGGAGCGCAGGGTGGCTTCCTGGAGGAAGTGGTGTCCAGGCTAAGCTAAGCGTTATGAACGTGCAAGGAGAGGAGGCAGGGGTTAGGGGACCAGGGTATTGAGGGGTGTATAGGAGTCTACAGGGAAGAGGCAGAGACTTGGGAGTCAAGTTGTGGGAGGTACAGGACTCCACTACGGAAGAGGCGGGGGCTTGGGGGCCAGGGCTTTGGGGGATGCATAGGAGTTCACCAGGGACGAGGCCTTGGGGTTGGGGTACTGAGGGTCCACCACGGAAGAGTCAGGGCCCAAGTGAGGCATGGGGCTTGGTTCTAGAAGCCACAGGAGCCGTGGGCCGGTTCTGAGCAGGGAAGGGCTACGCCCAGCACTGCGATTTAGGAAAATTCTGGAGCTGCTGGAAGGAGGGGGTCGGAGGGGGAGGCCGCAGAGCTCGGGCAGTCTGGCAGACTGTAGTGGCAGGAAGACGTGACAGATGGGCAGAGGGACTGGTCGCTGTCCCGAGAGCTGGCCTGCCCTTTACCTTGGCCACCTCCCCGGCCCCTCCCTGGACAGGAGCTGTTGCAAGTCAGTGTTTCCGTGTTGGAGGAATCTCCGGAGTGACCCGTTTCCAGAAACCCCACAGATGTCGCCCACAGCCCGGGCCACTGTCCCTGGGGCTCATTCCGGGCCTAAGGCCTCGGACATTTGCTGGAGGCCCCGCGGGGGTGGCGAGGCTGGGGGCGTCGGTCATAGTAACTGGGCGCCTCCACCCTGAATGCCCAGGGCCTGGGGCTCGGGAGCCCGTCTCGCAGAGCCGTGGGACGAGGGTGGGGCCAGGCTTAGGAGGATGGGACCCGGTCGCGACCGCCCTGGCCCGTTTCCAACTCACGGCAAAGATGCGGTGGGTCTGGGGGGCTGGTGTCGGGCCCCACAAACACTGGAGTTCAGAGGGCCCTGCCTAGGTGGGGGTATAGCTCCGCGGTAGAGCATTCGGCTGCCAGATTTCACCGTTACGCATTCATTCCTTTGACTTAACACACCTTTTCTTTAAAGAAACAAATTCTCCTTAGGTCCCTTCGGGTCTGTCGGGCTTTATCTCGTGGGTGAAGGCCGTCCTCCCACGAGCCTTTGCTGCGCAGGCGTCCTGCCTGTCTGGGCGCTCCGGGCTGCGACGTGGCGCGTGCCGGCCTCGCGGGTGGGGAGGCGGTGGCGGCGCAGGGAAGTGGCGGGGAGGGCGGAGGCCGGCCGCGGGGCCGCGGACGCTGACGCGGGTCTGTCTCTGCCCGCAGGCCCCATGGACGGCTTCAGCACCAAGAGCCTGGCCCTGCAGGCCCAGAAGAAGCTCCTGGGCTCCATGCCGCCCCGGGCGCTGGCGGCCGTGCTGGTGGACGACGCGAGCAGCGCGGTGCTGGACGAGCTGTACGGCGCGGCGCGGGAGTTCACGCGCAGCCGCAAGGAGGCGCAGAAGCTGCTCAAGAACCTGGTCAAGGTGGCCGTGAAGCTGGCGCTGCTGCAGCGTGGGGGCCGGCTGGGCGCCGACGAGCTGGCGCTGCTGCAGCGCTTCCGCCAGCGCGCGCGCCGCCTGGCCATGACCGCGCTCAGCTTCCGCCAGGTGGACTTCACCTTCGACCGGCGCGTGCTGGCCGCCGGCCTGCTGGAGTGCCGCGACCTGCTGCAGCAGGCGGTGGGCCCGCGCCTCACCGCCAAGTCCCACGGCCGCATCGGCCACGTCTTCGGCCACCTGGCCGACGGCGACTTCCTGGCCGCGCTGTACGGGCCGGCCGAGCCCTACCGCTCCCACCTGCGCGGCATCTGCGAGGGCCTGGAGAGGATGCTGGAGGACGGCAGCCTGTGACCCCCGCCGCCTGCGGGGGGGACACGTGGGGTCTGTGAAAGTCGCGTCTCCCAGCAGGACCCCGACAGGCGGCCCGAGCCACTGCGGGGCCGTCGCAAAGAACACCCCCGCCTCTCCTCTCCCCAGCCCCGGTCGATGGGGAAATTCGGTCCCCTGCCTCTTCAGGGCCGCCTGCCGCTCCTGTCCGTGCCCTGCCCCGTGAGCCACGCGGGCCCGTGTCAACCTGATGTCAGCCAAAGGCCAGCGCGCCCCACTTAACCATGTCGCCTGGGCTTTGTGCCTTCAGACAAGGTCGTGGGGACCCGCGGCCCCCACGAAACCTACTTGAGCACATCTAACCCCTAAAACCTTCTTCGGACTCATCTGAGTCACTGCAGATGTCACTAGCTCAGCCGATGTCCTTCTGGAGCAGGGCGGGCCCTAGGCCAATGGCCGGGGTCCTTAGGAAAGGGACATTTGGACGCCGACGCGCAGGCAGGGAGAACGGCGGTGACCACAGAGCAGAGACTGGGGTGACGCTCCCACAAGCCAAAGAGCATCAGGAATGCGGCCACCACCAGCCCTGCCACAGCTTGAGCCTGCGCTGCGGCCTCCACGGCGAGCGAGGACAGACACTCGTCCAAGCCCCGGAGTCCGCGGGACTCTGTCCCGGCAGCCCGAGTTAGGGTCCCGGTGGACGCTGGCGACTTTGGCTGGAAACGCGCGGCCCCGCCCCGGGAGGGGACTGGGTCGGCGCAGCGACCCCTACGTGGGAGGGGACGGGCGTGCGCCCCGCTCAGGGCTGAGGGCAAAACCGTGGCAGACGCCGCACTTCCCTTCTGACGGCCGCCTGCCTCGGGCAGCGCGCACATTTGAGGACGAGGGTTTCAGGTCCCGAAAGCCAGCCACCGACCCCGTCGCTCTCCCACCGACCCCGTCGCTGTCCCACCGACCCCGTCGCTCTCCCACCGACCCCGTCGCTCCATAAGCGAAGCTCGACGCGTCTCCTCGGATTCGGAGTCGTGGGACACTCGGCAGCGCCCAGCTCGGGGGTGCGGACGTGGGGGTCGGGGAGGCTGTCTGCGATTTTGTTCTCGAAGGTTCCGAGTGCCGCCGCAGGGCAGGAGGGTTCTGGGGCACCTGGCGGGGAGGGCGAGGCGGCTCCACGGCCCTTCCGTGGAGCCGGGTCTGTGGAGGGGGCGGTCGTGCGTGCCGGGAGCCCTGCGGCCGGGCCGTCCTGGGCGAGGAGGGAGGCTCGCTCCGCCCCACCCAGGATCTCAGACGTTTGGAATTAGCTGCCAACATTTTAAAAAACGAGGACATGGCACGCACCGGCCTGGATGTGGAGTTCCTCTTGAAAACCTGCCAGCTCCAAAGCCCCCGCTCGCCGGGAGCCGGCGGGCCCTGCTGCAGCCCCGCCCTTCCCAGCCACCTTCTCCCCCCTCGGGCGGCGTTCTAGAAGGAACCGAGTTCTGATTCTTCCCAGAAGACCCCCGCCCTCGGCCGCGGCGTCTCATTAGACCCGAGTGCGTAGCTGTGCCTGCCCCGGGCTGGCCCTCGCGTCCGGTCTGGGCTCTTCCGTGAGCGCGAGGTTTAATTAAACAAACCAAAGAGCAGCACCCGACTGTTTAAGCAGACTCGCACGCCTCCCGTTCGCGCGGTGTGGAGCCGCCACCGCACTGCCTGGTGCCATCTGGCAGCTTTGCTGGGGCGCGCTGTGTCCCGCATCTCAGCCCTGCTGACTAGTCCCATTTCCAGTGGTAGACAGGAGGCTGCAGGGCACGGCGCCTGGGATGGCTGCGGCCCTTGTCACATAGGGATGGCTGCGGCCCTTGTCACAGCCAGAGGCGGCTCTGTCTCTGAGTTCCCTGAAAGCTACATTAAGGTGCGCGTGTGCGCCAGGCGCCGTGTGGCTCGCGCCTGTAATCCCCGCACTGCGGGAGGGGGAGGGCTGCTCAGGCCCAGAGCTCCAGGCCAGCCTGGGCAACATGGCGAAATCCTGTATCTAAAAAAATTTAACTCTAGCCGGGAGCGGTGGCACCTGCTGAAGTCCCAGCACTTTGGGAGGCCAAGACAGGAGAGATTACTTGAGCCAGGAGTTTGAGATAGGCCTGGGCAACAGAGCAAGACCCCATCTCTAAAAAAAAAAAAAAAAAAAAAAAAAATTAAAAAATTAGCCGGGCACGGTGGCACATGCCTGTAGTCCCAGCTACTCGGGAGGCCGAGTCAGGAGGATCGCTTGAGCCCGGGAGTTGGAGGCAGCAGTGAGCTGTGATGACACCACTGCACTCCATCCTGGGCGATAGAGCAAGACCTGTCTTTGGAAACAGAAAGATGCTTGTTATACACACCGGCATCGGGGCAAGTGGAGGCTTGTTTGTGGCCCTAGATGCCCCGCATCCTGTCGCATCTCTGACGTCAGCCAGGGGTTCGGACGCCATGAGTGATTCTGGGCCGACCAGCAAAGGCTCCCTCCCTCTGCCAGGTCCGGCCCACGTGCGGTTTCAAGTCTTCCCTGCGCGGGAGGCCGCGGCAGAGCTTCCGCCCACCCCAGGCCTGGCCAGCTGCCAAGGCGACAGCGGGGAAGGCTCCCGGCCCTGGGAGGGTCACTAGGGCACAGGTCACCGCGCCCCCCCCCAAACCTCAGAGCCCCACCGTTCTTGGCCTGGGCCCTTCCTGTGGGCACAGCTGTCAGGAACTTCCTCCCGCGGCGGCTCAGAATGCACGTGGGGAAGAGGTCGAGGCTGGCTGAGTATCTTGGTGCCCCAGGCGCCCCGCTGGTCACTCTGGTTTCTGGGAACGGTCGTTTTCCGAGCTCCCGCACTTCTCACCCTGAAGGAGTGTCTGTGCCAGGGACAGCGGCGGGGACAGCAGGACGCGGGGCCCACTCCGTTTCTTCTAGGGTGTGACCTCGGGCAGCAGGCCTGACGCCTCGGCCTTTCTCCTCTGGGAAGTTGGGGGGCAGCAGCGCCCCCTCCCAGGGCTGGCGTGGGAGGGTCCAGCAAGTGAGGGGTCCCCCCAGCCCGGTGCCCAGTGGCAGCCCTGCCACTGTGGGCCAGGCGGGTGGGAGCTGGTCTCCTGGCTTGCTGGCGCGAAGGCGTGGCGGGAGGTCAGGCTGAAGGTCAAAATCCCGGCCAGGCCCACTGCTGGGAGACCAGGGCCCGCAGGGTGGCTGGGGCATTGGGGGTTTCGTTATTATTTTGATTTGCTTGTGGGTGTCGTGTTTTTTGAAGTCACCACGCTGCCATAAGGCTTTGGAAAGCTAACCACAACCAGCGCCCAGCGGGGGGCGCAGGGCTGCCTGGAGCGGCTGCCCGTGCCGGGCCCTGGCGGGGGAGCTGGCCACGGGATGCGAGGGTGGGCCGGCTCGGCCAGCACGAGTGGCCAGTCCGCAGGAACAGATTTAGGGACGGCCGCTTCGGGCCCAGCGTGGAGGGCCACGTGCCCGGGCGAGGGATCCCAGCCTCTCCGACAGGGAAGGGGGGGGCTGAGGGCCAGTCTGCGCGCTGGGTTTTTAATCGCCTTTTTTATTTAAATATGAAAAAGCGTTTCGTCTCTTCCTAGTTCGTGTGAGAGGAGCCCCCGGGGCACCCTGTGCCAAAACAGTCCCAGAGGCCACAGAGGTGGCCGCCGGGTCGGAGGGGAGCATGGTCCCGGCCGGCGGAGCACGCAGGGGTGGGGCCGGGGAGGCCGGGACAGCCAGGCCGGGCGAGCCCCCTGGGCAGGGTGACGTCGGCCCGGGCTGAGATCCGGAGTCCCCCTAGGAAACCAGTCAGGGGCGCCCTCGGCAAGATGACGCAGCGCCACTCTCAGCGGGGCTGCTGGTCACAGCTCGGTGCGGGACGCCTTGGCCACGATCACCAGCTTGGACAGCTCGGCCTTGAACGCGCCAGGCCTGTGGGCCACTGCGGGAAAGAGACACACGGTCGGGCCCCCACGCACCATGGTTCCCCGAGGCCCTGGGGATGTGGGGCGGGGGCCGGGCAGGGAAGGGGCACAGTCCCTCAAGCGGACGCCCACGTGGAAAGGCCCCAGGCTCCGAACGTCTTAGGGGTGAGGGGCGGAGGAAGGTGGCATGGAGGGTGACAGGTCACTGGGGCAGTGAGAAGGCCTGAGGTGGCAGGAGCCCTGGTCACTTGTGCCACATGGAGAGGGGGTCGGGGCAGGGGTGCAGACAGAGCCCAGGAGGGGAGGCTCCACGCTAAGCAGGATGGGCGGGGCCAAGCCCGCCACCTCCTACTGGCACGGTGAACCTACAGGAGGCCACAGGACGCCTTCCCCCGGGGTCAGGGCCTCCGGCTTGCTCCGCTGTCCCCAAGTCCCCCGGCCCCACCCGCCACTCTCCCGCCTCCCACCCTTGCCCCACTGGGCGCTCTGCCGCCCTCTTTCTGCTCAGTGCGCCCTGTGCGTCCAGACCTGGCTCAGATGTGGCTCAGACGTGGCTCGGAACGTGGCGGGCTCAGGCAGCGCCCAGCCTCCCCTCTGCACCGTGCGGCCCCCACCGCAAGGCTGCCCTGACACTGTCTACTTCCAAGCTGCTTCTAGTCATGGCGAGAGACAGCCCGGGGTGCAGGCGTTCCCTGTCCCCACCCGCCGCCTCTGCAGCTCACCCGCTAAACACCCTTATGGACACGCAGCTCCGGACGTGAACTTTCCCGCTCTTAGATCTCCAACAGCGGTTAGCACAGCGGGCCACCGCCTGCTTCTGTGCAGCCCCTACGCTAAGGGCAGCTTGTACATTTTTAATTTTTTTTTTTTTTAGAGAGGGGTCTCACTATGTTGTCCAAGCTGGACTCAAACTCTTAGGCTCAAGTGACCCTCCCTCCTAAGCTTCCCAAGCAAGCTGGGACTACAGGTGCAGGGGGAGGGGAGAAGCATAAAGATAAAATCAAAGAAAAATAGTATTTTGTGATATGGAAAACTTATCTGAAATTCACATTTCAGTGTTCATAAAATAAAGTGTTATTGGCACGGGGCCGCGCCTGTTCACGGCCGTACCGTCCACGGCTGCTTTTGTGCTACAACAGTGAACTCGAGTCACTTAATAAAGAGCCCATACGTCCCACAAAGCTGAGAACGTTCAGCGTGTGGCGATTGGCAGGAGCAGTTTGTTGGCAGACGCCTGGTCTATGATCTTGGGGACCCCCGAGGGGACACCACCTCCACTCCCGACTCCCACCACGTCGCCCCTGATGGGGACGATGCCACTGCCCTCTGCCACTTTCTCTGCTCTGGGCCCACACCCAGGTTTCCATACCTGCTGTTTTGGTGACTTCGAACTCCTCGTTTTTCAGGGGCACGTCGCTTTCTCGTTCAAAGGCGGCTTTAGACTGAAAGGGAACAGGCGGGAACTTCACCTAGCGCCGTCGCGTGGGCTGAGAAGAGGACTCAGTTTGCTTCCCAGAGAAGCAGGGACTAACGCCACGCCACGTGCTTTTCACTAAAGACGCTTTTCTAAGCCCATGAAAGAGCAGCCGGTAGCGGCGGGTTGGTGCCTCTACCCCAGAACCTGTCGGCTGGCTTCAAACCTCAGGCCCCCACCGCAGATCCCAGGAGGACAGACCTGACCCCATTTTTCTTCTTTCAGTTAATAATTTATGGAAATAATATAAGCGCTGCAGCCTCTTAAAGGTCAGTTAAAAAAATCAGGAAGGCGGGCCTCTTATCTAAATGGTGAAAAGACAAAAACCATCAGAATTGTCTTTTTCTTTTTCAAATCAGCCAATAGAATAGTGGTTTTCCTGTTTTGTTTCTTTGAGACAGGGTCTCGCTCTGTCGCCCAGGCTGGAGTGCAGTGGCGTCATCACAGCTCACAGCAGCCTCCAACTCCTGGGCTCAAGCGATCCTCCTGCCTCAGCCTCCCGAG
>VSMD01058396.1:0-15412 GCA_008750895.1 Mirza zaza | reverse complement strand
CCCGAGCCCAGGTCAGCGCTGGGATGCGGAGGCGGAGCGGTGCGGAGGCGGGAGCGGTGCCGGAGGGGCAGAGGGAGGGGGGTCCTAATGGATCAAGGAGTCTAACTTAGCGCACTCTGGCCTCTCAGTGCTGTCCCAAACCTCCTCTACATCCAAAGTCAAAGCCTCCTTCTGTGTAAACTCCCCTTAACCTTGACCTGGGAGTGTTCTGCAGGGAGATGCCCGAGCGGGCTCTGGTTCCTGCTGCGTGGAGAGGGGTTGCTGGGCTCGGACCCTCCCCCTCCTTAAACTGTCGCTGCCGTGTGCTCTGGAGAGCTCAGTGTTCCCTCTCTAGTCTCCTCTCCACACGGCTTTGTCCCGCGCTGCCACTTCTCACCAACTTCAGGCACCTCCCGGCCTACGTGGGAGTGGAGCTCGGTGGGGGAGGGGGTGTTGCTCAGCTCCAGGTAGGGCTGGCGCCACTGCCAGCCGGCAGCGGCTTAAACCGCGCCTCGCTCCCTCCCTGTTGTGTGCCTCCGAATCCCCGATTTTTACGGAAGAATAATCGGTTCACCTTTGCTTTAGGCTGTAAATGGTCTTATCCGTCCGATTCCCGGTGGGTGTCTGCAGGCTTGCGAAGCTGGTCCTGTGGAAGTGCGGATCGCTCGCTTGTGGCTGTCCGCTTTCTTCACTTTTCGCTCTGGGAGCAGAGAGCCAGGAGGGCACCCCTACTCCGCCATGTTGGAACCCCCCCCCCCCCCCCCCCCCCCCCCCCCCCGTCCTTTCTCCTTGACCTCTCTGCCAAGGGTCCTGGACTCAGGAGAATTTGTCTAGCCTGCTTGAGGAAGATTTTCCAAGAAGCCCACAAGGTTTCTCCTTATTAGGCTAATCCATTTCATTTTTAACAAATGTAGCAGGCCCCAGGCATATAAAGATGAATGATCCCCTTTACCCTGAGAACTTAAAATCCAGTGGGAGAATGTAGACAGATGCACAGATACGGCTGGCCATCCATGTCCATGGGTTCCACATCCATAGATTCAATCGACCGTAAATCACAAATATTCCAGAAGAGCCAGGTGTGGTGGTGCACACCTAAAGTCCCAGCTACTTGGGAGACTGAGGTGGGAGGATCACTTGAGGCCAGGAGCTCAAGGCAAGCCTGGGCAATATATATAGAGAGAGAAAAAAAGAGTCAATTAACCATAAATAAAAAGGTTTATTTAAAAAGGAGAAGAAAAAAATACCTGAGGAAAAACAACAATATCACAATAAAAAATACAAATAAAAACAATACACTGAAACAACTATTCACATAGCATTCACATTGTACTAGGTATTATACGTAATCTAGGGATGCTTTAAAGTACAGGGGAGGGTGTGCATAGGTTATATGCAAATACTACACCATTTTACATAGGGGCTTGAGCATCCATAGGTTTTGGTATCCACGGGGGTGCTGGAACCAATCCCCCATGCATACCGAGGGACGACTTGTAACTATTTTCCAGACCCAATGTGACTGGTGTGTAGAGCAGCAGCATTGAGTCATTGGGAGCCCAGAAGATGCAGAACCAGTTTTGACCTGAGGGGGAAAATTAAGGGTGGTGTGGGGAGAAAGTGCCATTGGAGTTCCACCTTGAGAGTCAGGCAGCCTATCAAGGGCTGAAGGGGAGGAGAAAGGCATTCACAGCCGCAGTCTCCCAAGAGAAAGGCTGGGAGGGAAGATCAAATAAGTGGGATGAAAGAAGGAGGGAAAGTTGGGAAGGGAGTGCAGCCTGCAAGGGGGTCCTGCGGGGAGAGACCACCCCTGGAGAAGAAGCCATTCTAGATGCAGCAGAAAAAGGGAAGCTTGTTCTGGCATCCGCGGGACCTCCCTTATCACTTGGGTGCTCTGCCTCTTCCTCCTCTGGCGTTCACAGTTCTCACACCTTCTCACTTCGTCATGACTGGCTTGACCGGCAAGTATGGCAGATGTTCCTTTATACCACACGTGTTGCCTTTGGATGGCTCAGAGCAAGGTGACATCCCAAGAGAATAGCAGCTGCCACTTAGAGCCTCAGAGAGGGGGAAACAGCCTTAATAGAGTTTTCAAACTCCAAGGGGTGGCGTTGAGTTCCAAAGCACACCTAAGCCCCAAGGCATGAAGAGAAGACCTGCCTCTGGGAACTACCTCACAACGAGAAAAATTTCAACATACATATGTATAATATATATACATACACACCAGAAAGAAAATATGTAGATGTGTGAAGAGGAAGAAAAGCTACCAAGAAAAATAAAACATACGGGTTAATTGGTCACCATATTTAAAAATGAAATACATTTTTATTTTATTTATTTATTTATTTTTTTTGAGACCTGGTCTGGCTCTGTTGCCTGGGCTGGAGTGCAATGGCATCATTGTAGCTACATCAAGTTATCATGGCCCAGAGTTTCTCTCTCTTCTTTTTAGCGTTTACTTGTGGAGAGGACTGCACCTCTGTCCCACTGGGGCACTGTCTCTCCTGGATAGCATTGGATGAAACTTGCCAAAGAACAATTTTTATATCTTACGACCCTTTCCAATTATCCTGTGCTTTCTTCCTAGAGCTAATGCCATAGATTCACCTTGAGACGGTGACACAGAACTACAGATTGGCTCCCTCGATTCCATTCCCTCTTCTCCTGTGTCTTCCTGCTCTGACGTGGTGGAAAGCTTGTTCTCCAGAAACACTTGCAACTGCAACTCCTCATGTGACTTAGCGTCTGCAGAGCAGGTACAGTGATGTGAATCTTGGAAGGAGCGAGTGAACCAAGCAAGTTATTGGTCATGTGCAGGGACAGCAGACCTGCTGGCGAGCACAGTGGCAGCAGCCGGCAAGGGCGGGGCAGCTTGCAGACCCAGCAGCTTTCTGCTCATGGCAGAGGCGTGGGGCTTCTGCGACCCTCCTGGCAACAGCTCCCTTGGCAGGCCAGTTCTTCTGAGAAATCAGGCTATATTGTCTACTTTGAGCCCTCCCAATGATTTTTATGAGCTGTTAGTAGCCACTTATAACTCCCCCTTTGCACAAGTTAGCCAGAGGATCCTGTCATTTACAACAAAAAACACAGACTGACACAGATGGTAGATAGGATGCCATCACCAACAGCTTAATAGTGGCTTCCAGGAATGCCACATTGAAAATAATTCTGAGACCTCATCCAGGCTCAGTGAGAAAGATGGCTCTGGTGGCTTGGGGACCTGTGTTATGGTCCCAGAGAGAAAATAAATGCATTTGTGCCAGACTTTTGCCATCTGTGGTTGAGACTATTGACAAAACCATGTCTTTTTTCTTTTGTTTTACAACTATACTGCTATTTTATAGGTACTGCCTGCTAAGGTGTTGATATTATAAGTTTAACTCTGGAAGTCAGAAATTTTAGACATATTTCTTCAACCTTAATTTTAGGCTACAATGTAAGCTACAATTGTCTTTGATTCAAAGAATTGAATAATTGTTGATGTAAGTTCTTGAAAAATGTAAATGCACTGTTGAAAATTTCTTGCTCAGCAAAGATAAAGAAAAGAAGATTAAAAGATATTTACATTCTAGTGAGTATTACGTATTCACTATTATAGCTATATATTATAGTATGCATATGTTACATTTAAGGAGTGCTATAAACAAAGTGACTAGACAGAAGGAACAAAGATCTTATTCAAGTTTAAATCTGTATATATTCTATTTGTTATGATTATAACTTCTCTTTAATATTCAATAATTTTAGAATAAAATTTTGTTTAATCCTCTATAAAAGTTGTAACATGTGTTTGTGATAGGAAATTATGTTTGTTCAATTGGGCTATAGAATATGACCATTATAGGAAACTAAATCTTCTCAAAATCTAAATGAAGTTATCAGCCTTGTGGTATTTTCTTTTCTACTCTGTATGTTGTTCAGTTTCTTCTGTGAGAGAACACTTTGGCTCTTCTTATGGTTGTAGAAAAAAAAAAAACACCTTAACTTAATCTAAATACAACACAAACCATGATTTTTTTTGACAATCGTTAGAATTTGGGGTTTCTCATGGTACCACCCACACCTAAATAGGCTCATCTCTCCTGAGGGAATTTTCTCTACTGTAGGGATTTTGCCCTCACAGGGCAAAAGGGTGAGGCTGTAGCAGAGATATTAGAGGCCATCTAGCTGCTAACATCACATTGCCCTGGCATTGCCTGTTCTGACCCTAGAGTCTACCCTCGGTGAAATTCCTGTGCACCAAATCTGGGGCATGGGGGCAGGAAAGGAAGCTTTTCAAGTCAGAAAGGGAACTGAAAACAAATTTCAGTTTCTTTCTCATTTCATTAAGAGCAAGTGTCTTCACTAAGAGTCTTTCAGTTGCAAGCAATTGAAATCCACTATAACTATAAACTGATTTAAAAAAAAGTTGGGGGAAGAAAAGGAAATAAAAGGTATACAGATTTGGAAGGAAGAAATTAAATTGTCTTTTTTTCACAAGTGACATAATTGTCTATGTAGAAAATCCAAAAGAATTGACAAAGAAAAATAAAACCCTGTTGGAACTAATAAGCAATTTCAGCAGGGATACAGGATACAAGGTTAATACACAAAAGTCAATCACTTTCTTACATACCAGCAATGAACAAGTGGAAACTGATATTAAGAACACATTACCACTCACAAACACAACAACATGGGAGGGTTGGACCTTGGATGAGAGGAACTATCATTCCTACCTCACAGGATTGTGCTGAGGATCCAATGAGCTCACCCATGTGAAAACAGTGCCTGGTGTATTGCCAGCACTTATTATTATTAGCAATTCATCTGGTTCTATGCTATTTTTTTCTCTGTAGCTTGGTTTTCTCTGCTTCACTGGACCTATGTCCAAGTCCAGACAGCTCACAATGGTGACCTCACTTTCTAAGTCCACACCACTCCAGTCCAAGCTGGTGGCCAGAAGGAATATGATTCCCTTGGTCTCCAAACCAAATTCTCAGGAGAAAAACATCTCCTTGGCCTACCTGTGGTCATGGAGGCAAAAGAACTCAGCTGTGGAGAGTTGAATTGTGTGTGTGTGAGATAGAGTGTGAAGGATGGTGGTAGAGGTGGTGTGGTCCTCAAAGAAAGAAAGGGTGTTTTTATGGAATGGTTAATCCTCTCCAGATGGGTGAGTCAGCAACCCTGCCTTTTGTAGTCTTTTGTGGTTAAGTATTTGATAAGCACTTGTAATGGTTAATTTTATATGTCAACTTGACTGGGCTTAGGGATACCCAGATAGCTGGGAAAACATTATTTCTATGTGTCTGTGAGAGTATTTCCAGATGAAATGAACACTTGAATCAGTAGACTGAGTAAAGAAAGGTCACTCTTACCAAAGTTGGTGGGCATCCTCCGTTGAGGGCCTGAATAGAACAAATAGGTAGAGGAAAGGTAAACTCTCTCTCTCTGCTCAACCTGGGACATCAGTCTTCTGCTCTCGGACATCGAGCTCCTGGTTCTTGACCCTTCATGCTCAGACTGTACTACACCACTGGCTTTCCTATTCCTCCAGCTTGCAGAGGGCAAATTAGCCTCCATCATGGCATGAGCCAATCTCTCATAACAAATCTCTATCTCTCTGTCATCTATCTCTCCCATTGCTTCTGTCTCTCTGGAGAACCCTGACTAATACAGCACTGCTGGTGCTCATCCCAGATACCTTCCATTCTTCCAGTACCACATCTGTGCGTTGCTTCCCCCCTCAAGCCCTTCTGTGCGCTCTTGCTCCTAACTTCCCTCAATCACTGGAATCGCTTTGCTCACAAGTGCAGAGAGCCAGAAGGGCACGGAGGTTTGTCTTCCCTTCCCCCAGGGCAGCCCTGAACCAGAGACTGCCAGCTGCCAGTGAGGGTGTCTGAACGCACAGCTCCCTTGCCCTGAGTGGGACACTCTGAGGTGTACTTTGCCCTCTAGGCTTCCCCTGCGGATCCAGCTAAGGCTGGAACTTTGCCTGAGCTGGCACTCCGCCTGGGTTCGTCCCTCTCTCCACCTGGCTTCCCCTGGGAGTATTTTCTTAATAAATCGCTTACCCATGACCCAGTCTCAGGGCCTGTTTCTGGAGCTCAATGTAAAACAGTCCCACAGATCAAAAATGGGCCTGCACTAATTTGTGAGCCATTAATGAATGTAACTGATGACCACGTGAAAAGGATTATTTCAGTCCTCTGAGATTTGATTTTGTTTCTCATCCTTACATTCTTCTATGGGTCCCACCCACAGAGAGAAGCTGTTTGAGAGCCCTATCTCTTGGCCTTTAGGAAATGATCTTCTCTCAAAGAAAACAAGGAAGACAGCCGCTTTTATTTAAACACAATAATGCACACACACAACACGAGCTTAGTCTGGATGTGACTTGATCTTCTTTGCTGCTCCCCCAGCCACCTGTCCTCCACCCCCACACCCGCCTGTCATCTGAGAGAGACTTTCTTTTGTTTTTTTGCATTGATATGTTTATTCCCAGACTTTGTCTATGCATATGCAGATAGAAATATGAATATATATGTTTAAAAATATGTAATCATTCTGCAAATTGCCTTTTTAATTTAACCACATATCATGGACAATATATCTATTTTTTCCCTCAGCTTTATTGAGGTATAATTGACAACACTGTATAAATTTAAGGTGTATAATGTGATACATATATGCTGTGAAATGGTCACCACAGTCAAGTTAGTTAACATATCTGTCACCTCACATGGTTAGCATTTTCCCCCCCTGTGGTGAGAACACTTAGGATCTACTCTCTTAGCAAATTATCAAGTATACAATTCAGTATCGTTAACTATAGTCACCATGCTGTACATTAGATCCCCAGAACTTATTCATCTTATAGCTGAAAAGCCATTTTAACTTTCAGAAAAATAGACTCTTCCTGCCAAGTCCAGCTGCCTGCCTGAAGTCCAAACATGGGAAAGTGGCAAGTGAAGGCAGGATGAGATGTGACATTTCTAGGGCGAGCTGCCATCTTAGCTGATTCTCACTTAGGGATACTCGTCACTCTCATTGCAGGGGTCGCTCCTGCTGGTCATAAGGACGAGCACTGAGAATGGATCTCAGTGAGGAATGTTCTCTCACGGAGGGATCACCCAGAGCTGGCTGTGCCCTCAGACCTGGAGCCAACCAAGGACTCATTTGGGCCAACAGGGTCTGTCCTGGAGCTGGGTGTGTCTCTGTGCCAGGCAGATGAGACAGTCGGCGGGAGGGTGTGGATTGAGGGTCTCCAGTTCTTTACCCCACTTTATAATATTCTGGCCACCTCAGGTTGACACTCGTGACTGAAATTCTATCATGCAACTTCATCTCTTTGGGCTGAAGACACATCTAGTGCTAAAATAAAAACCTTCTGAGAGGGACCACACATTTCCTTGTTCCATTAACCAGGACCCTTTCGGTTATAAGTGACGGAAACTAAACTTGAAATGTCATAAGCATAAAACAGGATTCGATTTGCTCAATAATCACAGTAGGTGGCCACAAACACAGGTAGATCAGGTGCCGAAACAGTGTCATCAGCAAGCTTTTTTCCATTTGTCAGCTCTGCTTTTCCCTGTGTTGGCTCTGTTCATGGGGGCAAAACAGCCTCACATAGCTTCCTACTCACTTATCAGCCCCAAAGAGGGGAGTGGCTCTCCCTGTCATCCCAGCCCACATCCCAGGACTCCTTCTCTATGGCTTAAATGGGTCACATGATCTTCCATGAACCAATCACTGCAGCTCTGATGGATGAGGCCTCAGTCATTTGCTAATAGCTGGAGTGGGGAAGGGAGGTCAGCCCCACCCAAACCACATATACTGAGAGGAGGAGGGGGTGGTTCAGCAAAGAAAAGTTCAGGTGCTCTTACCAAGAGAAGAGAGGATGGGTATTAGGAAGGCAAAAGCCACACCTGTCCACCACACTTATCAGTTTTCATACCATCAAGGTAACAGCTGGCACAGAGCAGCTCCCTGCAAGATGAGGCACAGCAGAGATTGTGAAGACAAGTCCAGAGCTAGGGGCCCCACGAGGGAAAGAAGGCAGGGTTGTGGGGATACTACATTAGGGCTTCTTGAGGAGCAAGGGGAAATCAAGGGCTCTGAGATTTAATAGTTCAGTCTGAGTGGCTAAAAAAAAATTCAAGAACATGCAAAAGTAGCAGTAGAATCCCAGGTAGTATACCAGGAGTTGGGCAGGGGGCTGAAATGCCACTCATAATTCATACCAATAGGCTTCCCCTGCCTTATATGGTAAGCTCAGCCTTCAGCCTTGTTTAACAGGAATGAAATAGCCTATTAATGCTTTTCTGTATCATTAACTCAAGGATCCTTAGTCATGCTTCATGTAGCATATTGGTGCCTAACAGGCACAACTGTGATAAAACTGGGAAGGACGCTTGTCTTGTTTGCTGGGCTATTCCATTCTCTCTCTCTCTCTCTGACAATGAGATAATAATATGACCAAGGGCAGCTAACATTTTCCAAGCACTATACTATCATGACCCCATGAGGTCCAGCCTGTTCTTTCACTCTGCAGATGAGGACACTTGGGTTTGGGAAACGTGAAGTGATCTGCCAGCCCATCAGTGGTGCAGCCAGGCTACCGACCCCAGCCATGGGGCTCCAGAACCCACACCTTTAAACCCCACAAGGCAACTGATTATCTGAAACCAGTAAGAACTGGGGAAGTGTGGAAGGGAGAATTTCAAGGAGAAAAGATTAAAGTTTAAAGCAAGCCATAATGAGGGGCAGGGGGAAAATCCAGGTGTATAAGCTAAGGCTGTTGACAGTTTGTGAACAGGAGCAAGAGGCCAACAGAGGATGAAAACATGCTGTTTTTTATTTGCTAAAGATGCTACAACCCTGGCAGAAGTGGTCATGTAATTGTCCCAATCAAGAGCTTTTGAGAGTGAGAGGGCACTGCTAATCATTACACTGAGAATACTGCAATACACCAAGACTGGCTTGGGCATGTAGGACAAGGGGCTCCCTAACTAGGGCTACTAACAGTGGAGCTGGGTCCATACTAAAAGCAGTGATGGAGATGCATGGCTTCAGCCACAGCCCCTCCATCCACCACCCTGGTGGGCCGCAGGATGGCCAGTGAGGGGTGCATTAACAGGCACTGATCTTTGCATCCCTTGCTCTAACCAACTGAGTTTATCTCCAGACACAGTATACCCAGGGGACAAAACACACAATTTAAATAATTAATTAACTTATTTAATGAAATCAATAATTAGCTAAGCAAGGCAGTATAGCAGAGTGGTTAATGGATTTTACTTTGAGGTTTAGATCTCAGCTATGTGACCTTGGGCAAGATACTTAATTTCTGTGGGTCTCAGGTTCCTGATCTGTAAAATAGGGAAAAGAGCAAACATTATTTGAGCTTTTACTCTGTTTCTGGTGCTGGGCTAAGCACTTTATGTGGATTATTTGATTTCATCATCATGATACCTTTATGAAGCAGGTATTATTATTCTCTTCATTTCGCAGACCAGAGAACAAAAGCTTAATGGGATTAGGTAACTCACTTGAGGTTGCACAATTAATGAAATATATATTTTATGGGGGTTGGTGATTAAATGAGACAATGCTTATTAATAAAAGTTTTGCATATGATATCTGATTAAATTTATTGATTGTGGCTGCTTTTATGAGAAGTTCAACATCAGACACTGGGAACAGCCTACAGCATTCAAGAATTTATCTGATCCCTGTACTCTTGCGCGTTCTGCTGAGAAGAGGGATGTATATATTCATTTTAACACGAGAAAATATGTTTAAGCCATCTCTAGTAACTTAGACTGATGTTTCCATAACCAAGGCCTCTGTATGACCTACCGAAGGACAGCTAGCAGCCACACTGGTGGGTGAGGTGAAAATGGCACAATAGTTAGTATATGAAATCAAATGACTTCAGATTCCAGCCCTGGTCCATAACCAATGTGGCTCTGGACATGTTACTTAGCCTCCTTGAGCCTTCGTCTGTAAAGTGGGTTGAATAATACAAGTCTTTCAGGGCTGCTGTGAGGATTAGAGATAATATATGCAAAATAGTGCAGTCCACCTCACATAAAAGACACTCAACAAACACGAGTCATTACTGTTAAAAAAAAAAAGTTTAGCATATTGACTGAAAGCCAATAGAAAGCCCTGAATATTAAGTCCTTAATAATGATAATTTCATGTTCAGTATTATTGTTATCTTACATTCATAATTGGATGGTACTAATTTGGATCATATTTCTAACCTACCATATTTCAGGAGGAGTCTCTGAGTAAAAACCTTTAATGCTCTTTAATATCCTAAGAGGACAGTATTGTTGACATGACCCATCTTTGAAAGCTCCAAGAATCTGAAACATCCAGGCTGTTCTTGTTGCAGCTGGAAAAATAAAATACACACATGTATCTTTAAACCCAAACAGTTATTTAAAAAAAATAAAGTATCCTCAGTGGCGAGAAGGCAACAGATACAGGGTGGGGAGAGAGTGAATAGCTGTTCAATCATCTGCCCCAATTCCTCCCAAATCCAGGCTTGTATGCTAAGAACTCATTCCTGGATATCCCATGTCCTTCCACCCTCACCTAGATGCTCTCCTAACTCTGGAAATGCCTTTAGCATTGCAGAGCACTGGTTCTATGGGCACACAGGGACCACACTATGAACTTGCCTCCAATTCCTGCAAAGTTTCTGGGGCTGGATGAGATCACTTGAAACACCTCCTCTACCCCAGAGTTGTGCCCAGGCGACAGCATGTGCCCTACCTACTTCATGTGCAAGAAGATACCAGTGCAAATTCCTGGATCCAGATGGATGGCATGACCTTGGGCAAGTTAGTTAATGAGCTTTTTGAGCCTTGGTTTCCTCATTGGTAAAATAGGGATAATAAAATCTCCTTTGTGTCTTAAAAGAAACAATGTATGTTATATATTTGGCAGAGTGCCTGATACATAATAAAGTTTAATAACTATTAGCTGTTATTGCTAATAAGTGTTAATTGAAAATGTTACTGTGTTAGGCAGTAGGACCAGAGAATATAGGACATAGTCTCTGACCTCCAGGGCTTACAGAGCAGTCAAGACTCACCTTAAATGACCAGCCATCGAGTAGATGCTCAGTTGTGTGGTGTGACGGGGGTTTGGAGAAGGAGAGACAGATGCAGACAGGTGCAGGCTGGAGATACCAAAGAGGTAAGCATGGAGGATGATTGGGGTCTTGACAGATGCAAAGAAAGAAAAGGCTCAGTGGGAATGAGAATGAGCCCAGAGGACAGGAGTGCTTTGGAAACAGGGCATTTGGCACTCCAGAAGGAACAGGAGCCACTGCTTACTTCACCTGATCTGCCCCATCTGTGACTCAGAATCTTGTCTCAGGGATCAGGCAGAGCCCCCTAAAGAAGTCATCTCATCTACTATCACCCAAGAGTTCAAATCTCAAGCCTATAAAAAAAACCAGCACAGAGCTGAGAATGACTGAATTCACACTCTGGAGTGAGAATCATTGCAGATTTCCTTAAAGTTACTTTGAATATTATATATGATAAACTGTATATGATACCATGAGTTTCTAGTATGAATTGCTCACTCATTTCCAATATAAGTTGATGGAAACCTTTAGCTGAGTGTGGTGATAAACTCTGTTCTATTCTGATTTGGGTTTCTATTTTCTCTGGTTATTCAGTTCCTACTTCCTCTGTGTCCAAAGTTATTTTTATTCTACAGGAGGCTAAACTTGAAGAAATGCTAAAACTACCTAATTATGCATCAAAGAAAATTCCTCATTTTAGTATAGCACTGTACATTCAGAGTGTTTTGCAATTATATTCCTAAGGATTGCTTTTTCTAATGCTCTGCAAAATATCAGCCCAGGATGAATTTTTATTCTGGGAAGGATTTCTCCCTTTCTTTGCCTAATTTTGCAGCACTGCTCTTTCTCCTTAATCAGAACACTGTTTTCCTCTCCAAGTTACCTCTTTCCTCCCTCAAGTCACGATTGAGAAATGAGAGTGAAGTTTGGTATTTTGTCCCCCTGATGGGAAGAATCAATTCCAGATGAGACTCAAGCTCAAAATTGTTCTCTTTTTGGACAGGAACACAAATGCCACATTTCCTGGGTAATGCTATTGAAGCATATATGACTTCATAGATACTTTATAAAAAAAAGTATATGATGACAACACAGCAAGAATAATTGTTATTAAACATGTACCATTTACAAAATTCACTGTTAAGTTCTATAGGGATATATCAGAGCTCTTGGGTACTTTAGCTGGTGGAATTTGGGCAGCTGGGACTCACTGTTGCAATAGTCACAAATGCCACGGTCACTCTGTCCAAAATGTCTAGTTGAACTTAATAACATCTGTCTACCCAGAGGGCAATAGCATGTTTGTTCCTGGCTTGTGAGGGCAATGATATTTTAATTTTTTTTGAAAAGTATTGGCCTGGGGACCCTGGAAACATTGCTTCATTGCTTGGCCTTATAAGACTTCACTTGACCTATTTTGTGGAAAACAGAGAAATGAAAATTTGTACTGCTGAATAGGTCCCATTTACCTGAGTTAATTACAGATACTGAAATGACCAGGTTTGTAAGATGCTATTTTAATGAAAATAAGATCTTCAGATCTAGACTGAGTGGATCCATGCCTCAAAAATGAAAATTTTCTTCTTAGCTCCTACAGCTGCATTATTGGGCAGGGCCACCATTCTGTGAGTATCAGATTATTATCAACACATGAGGCTCTCTCACCAGGGCTACGCCCTTCAGTGGTGTGATCCCTGTGGTTACAAAGAGCAGTACAGTTCTCTCATCTTGGTTTTTTAATTATATAAACAGAACGAAACTCCCCAACTCCCATCTGCCCACAGACTAAGGCTGATGAGGACCCTAAGAATCTACTCCATACAAGATAACATTTCACAGTTAAGGGAGTCTGTTTTTTGTGTACTGAAGGAATGCCCATTAAGCAGTAAATGTCTCAGACACAGGTCCCTTTCTTATCCTTGGTTGACCCAAAGACGAACAATTTGGGAAAAAAGGGGGGGTATGATGTCAAACCACAGGAAGTAACTTCCCTTTGCCTGATAAAGCAACCTTTGAAATCCTCTGTTTGGCAAGTTAGGAAAATATCCCTTCCTTTTTAAAAATTGAGATAGCTTCCTGGGAAAATGAACATTGGCCATTAGAAGGTTGGTGGGTTTGTCTCAACCAATTATCTGCATGTTCTCCCATGGGAAGGTCTCTAAGAAGATGCTACCAAGAGTGCCCCACCTTCCCTGAACAGTGGGAGGCCTTGAAGTCCAAAGCCAGGAGGGCTCCCTCCCTCTCAGTCCTGGACCACTAACTGCTCTTGAAGTGGTAAATGCTGTGGCTAAATGCACCCAAGAAGCCCCTGAAGAATCATTAATACAAGGTTAAATATTTCAAAGTGGAGGAAATGCCCCACTGTGAACAGGGATGGTCTTGGGATGAGTTCCTGCGAGTGGAAGAGGGTCCCCAAAATGTTGGGTGAAGGATGCTTGGGTGAGTTGGGAAGGAGAGTTTTTTTTTTAAAAAAAAAACAAAATAAAACAAAACCATAAACCTTTTTTCCTCCCCTTACAGAAAGGCCTGGATTTGAGAGCAGGAAAGAATGATTAGGAATCGCACGCATTCCAAGTTGCCCTCTTGTAAAAGGTTTAATGCCTTAGGTGTTTTTCTTCCAAAATGGGAGAAAGTCATATTTAGCATTAAACTTTAATGTATAACCTTCTGCCTCGGATGTCGCTAGGTACCCCAGAGCTTGGGTGGAGCGTGCCGCAGCATCAGCCTGCAAGGCGCTGGGCTGGAGAAGAGGAGGCTACAGGCGGAGAGGGGTGGCTGGGAGCTCTGCGGAGCAGCCAAGGGACCCCTGGGGCCCCAAAGGAAGCCCCTCTCTTCCCAGACACACAAGAGAAAGCGGTTTCTTGGAAAGACGAAAGAGGGCCGCCTGGGTCACTTTGAGGCGGTCACTTAGTCAATAGCAGCAGCCTGGACGCATCAAAGGGGCAAAAAGGAAACCCAGCGCGCGGGCCGCGGGGTTTTGATGTGGTCCTCTTCCGCCACCTATCGACAACCTCGGTTCATTGCGGTTTCCAAAGGCACCTATTTGGGACTTCTTAAAAACCGTTCAAGTTCGCAATTTCTCCATTCAAATTAAAATTGCATCCCCAGGGGAAAAGATATCAGCTTACAAATCTGGCTTACCTATTTTATTGAGTAAATTAACATTGATTTTCAGCTGATAAAATAATAATAGTATATGGCCATAACAGGGAGGCAGAGTTCTGATAATGTTTTTGTTACATTTGGTTAATGCTTTAGAATATATAAAGGTACTGTGTATTTTTACGGCTTTTGTTGGTTTTCAGAAAACATGATCACTCTAAAGTATTGAAGGAATTTTTAGAAGAGATATAGTGTATGAGTAATATTAATATTTGTAAGCTGCGGAGGAGGTAGTTTCTGCAGAATTGACATTATGGAGCTCCATGGGGAATCAACATAGGCAAGTGCAGCATGGAAGATTGTCTCTGTGTTATACCGGCCTGTATGTTCACTGGAAGACTGGGAAGATGCTATCAAAAGCCACAACTGTTCATAGTTTTTGATTCGGTAATCCAACTTTACAAACTCTATCACAAGAAAAGTACCAAAAAACGTGAAAAAGTAGTGTGAATTATATTTATCATAAGATTGTTTAATGTGGCCCAGCACAGTGGCTCACACCTGTAATCCTAGCACTCGGGGAGGCCAAGGCAGGAGGATCGCTTGTGCTCAGGAGTTAGGGACCAGCCTAAGCAAGAGCAAGACCCTATCTCTACCAAAAATAGAAAAAATTAGCCGGGTGTAGTGGCTTGCACCTTTAGTCATAACTACTCGGGAGGCTGAGGCAGGAGGATCACTTACTCATTTCTAGCTTTTGATTTAAAGTAAGAAATATGTGCCTCTCACTTTCACTTGAACACTTGGAAGCCATTGAAGGATTATTAATTGGCCTAATTTCAATATTTTTGTGTCTCAGGGATTAGGGAGGCCTGAGGAGAGGGAGAGAGATGGGGGAAGAGCTCATTAGTGGAGCAGTCAGAACACACAAGTTTATTAAGTTCACCTTCATATATGGGCATGATTCGTGGTGCCCCAAAACAATTATAATAGTAATATCAAAGATCACTGATCACAGATCACCATGACAGATATAATAATTATGAAAATTTTTGAAATATTGTAAGAATTACCAAAATGTGACACAGAGACAGGAAGTAAGCAGACACTGTTGGGAAAATGGGGTTTTTATTTCTTATAAGTTTTAAAGTAGTAAATAATTCTGCAAATGCCCTTTCTTGCACATTTATCTTGGTGCACCCTATTGATGAATTTAAACTTATTTTCATTTATTCATTG